>OZ022415.1:43760579-43830439 GCA_963989365.1 Rhimphoctona megacephalus | reverse complement strand
CCGTCTCTTTCTCTCTTTCCCCCTTTTTCGCGCAACCTTTTTCGCCCAAGTTGACTTTATCAACCTTATTAAAAAGCTATACCGCGCGAGATCACGTGTAGATAATCGAGACTCTTCTCTATCCGCAGTTTGATCAAATATACCTCACTCCCTCTTACGTCCCTCCCTCTCGCCGCCTTCTCGATCAATGCTTACCTATATTATGTCTCCTGTTTCCTTCCCCACTATTACACACCGACTTGTATCCGCTACCGCACAACAAATTTGACTTCTTCAACCGTCCTTCATACTCCTTAAATTAAGTCCATTGTTATTCGAGAGCTTAAATGAAATCGAAGCGAAAAAGCTCAACGAAGATGGATAAAAATGGAGTAAAAGAAAATTGAGGAAGGCAGGAGTGGAAAAAAGCATAGAGAAAAGTCAGAACGTAATGGGAAGATACAAAGGAATATGTAAAACAGGGAAGGAGAAAATTGAGAAAGCAAAAGGAAGAGAGAAATTATTGAGAAAAGAGATAATGGAATCAGTAGAAAAGGTCGAAGATGAAAAAGCAGGAAAAAGGAAAATTGAGGAAGGAAGATGAGAAAGTTTATAGAGAAAAGGTGGAAATGTAATGACAAGGGATGAACGAATATATTAAATAAGGAAGAAGAAAGGAGAGAAAAAAAATAATGAAGAAAATTTGAAATGGAATAAAAAGAAGAAAAACGAAAATAAAGAGGAAAATATAAAACTGATTTAATGGCTATTCCATGATCCAGCAAGCTTTAGGGCAAAAATAGAAAAATTAAAGATAAAAATATGTTTACAAAAGTAATCACAAGAATGGAAACTTGAAAAATAAAATGCCATACAAAAATGAAATGCCAGGAATAAATGCAACGCCCAACGAGTACAAAAAAGTAACATACAATACGCGAAAATGCGAAACAATTGAAACAAACAAAAATTTAGAAACAAAATAACGTAAGCGTAAAATATGAAAATGAGATAAACTCAGGCAAGAAAGAGAAGAATAGGATGAAGGAAACGAATGGAAGTATAAAGTGAGAAGGGGTCAGCGAAAAAAATATAAAAAAGGACAAAGGGAGAATAAGAAGAAAAGAGAATAAGAAGAAAATTGATTGACAGCGAAAGACTAGGAAAAAGTGAAAATGAGATAAGAGAAAATACAGGAAAGCAAAGATTTTGTGCGAGAAATACATTAGTGTGTGATTCTTTCGTTTGGAGAACTATTTTCACGTTCGCTATAAGATTACCTGCATATCCAAGCCTCTTACGGGATTATTAACGACGCAGTGGACGTGTAGTCGAGTCTCGAGAGAACATTCTCAGCCGGGGCGAAGCGGAGAATAAAAGAAAGAGGGAGAGAGAGAGGAGCAGAAAATCTTGTAGCTGATAGACCAGACGATGAAATTCCAGGGGAATACCGCTGGAATTTGATACCGATCTTTATTATTGACCTTCTTAGAAGTAGAAGAGTCCCTGGGCTAAAATAAAAGAAAATAAAAAGAACGAAGAAAAAAGGAAACATTAGACTTCGTTGTGAGAATAAAACTCGAGCATTACAGAAAAATTTTCATCAGCCACCGTTTTCACAAGCCACACAAACTCATCGTTTCTTAATGAGCATTCGGCTTTTTTAGTCTCGTATTTTTTTTTTCTGTTCAACTATCCACCGGGATTCAATTATTTAACGATCGAACAACGAATGGGAATTTATAATCATTTGAATCGAAGCTCGAAAGGTTCGACGTGATTTTATATGATTTTGTATTTTTTAAAATTCTTCACTGAAACTTCACGTGAAATATTCGAAGGAAAAAAAAGCTGAATATTCATGAAAAAATTTCTCCCTACCTATTTGGTCCAATATTTTCTAAGTTTGATTAAATTTTTTGAATTCCGATTTACTTTTGTTCAGACATCTCACGGTGAGATTTTTTTAAATTTTAAATATATCGGCATAGCAATATTACTTTCGAATTTATGTCAACTGTTCGCATTGTTTTTTTTCCATTCCACGTAGAATTTTCATTGCTTCAATATTTTACATATTATTCTTTCGTTTCGTTCTTTCACGAATTATTTACTTTCCTTCCGTCTCGTCCACGATAGATGAAATTTCTTCGTCGTTCCAACCAAATTTTCTTGGCATAATTCGAATTTTAAGAAACATAAATGAAAACGTTCTCCAGTATTTTAATTTTTATTCTCATTCTCGAGTAAAAATAACCGAATCTGTATTATATTCTTGTTAAAGTGTCTTGTAGAGATTCCCAAATATACTTATCTCGAGTCGTTACCGCGACTCTTAATATTGACAACTAATATTATTTTTCTAGCTTACATTAAACAATGATAAACCATTGGTTTAATTAATTAATATTTGCAGGCAATTTTCTTCTTCGATCTCGTTTATTATTTTCTCATAGTCTCGTTTGTATCTCTGGAATTCCTCGCAAAACTTCATCGTGAATTCAAAATATTCAAATGCCCGTACTACATGAAATTGTGTACTCGCTTCACTGAGTTTTCCCAAATTGCGCGATATTTCTATTACCCTTTTCCACGGTATATTGCTTTTTATTTTCTCTCTCTCTCCCTCCCTCTTTCCCTCTCTCTCTCTCTCTCTCTCTCTCTGTCTCTCTCTCTCTCTCTCAGACTGGTTTGCGTGACGAACAGAAATTCGAAACTTGTTGTTTATCGTTCTCAATATTTTCCAATATGATCTCTCGAACGAAGAAATATAAAGAGAATAAAAAGAGAAAAAATGGAGAGAGGAGAAGAGCTTTGTAAAGTCCAAGTGACGTTGTTGGCGAGAGCGTCAACTCAAAAACATTCTCGTATGTCAAACAGCTCGTCATCCCTTCAGCTCCTCCTCCTCGTTTCATATATACATATATATTTGAAAAAAACATATATGTATATATATGATCCTAGGTGTACCATACCCGCTGGGAGAGGAAGGGGGTAAATACGGGGATGGGTTTGCAATCGAGAGAATCCCACGTGAGAACGCACCGCGCAGCGTTTGTAAGTGCATTGATGTCCAAGGAGGATGATAGCAGGATGAGGGGCAACGAGGAAAGGGAATGGAGGAAGGCAGAGAAAACGAACGAGAACCGCGGAGTCGTCGGTACTTTCAATTTGTGGATACTGAGTTTTTGCCCAGAGTTCTCGAGGGCGCGCAAGAGACTCACCGAGTCTGCTCCTTTCTCTTCCTTCTCTACCTTTCCTCCTCTCTCCTCTCTCCTCTTTCACTTCTTATTCTTCTTTTGCGGCTGCTGCTGCTGCTGCTGATGCCCGTACTGCGGTCTGAGAATGGACCCCGAGCAATGACGCCCGAGAAGGAGAAAAGACTCGCTTCTTCTTCTTCTTCTTCTTCTTCTTCTTCTTCTTCTTCTTCTTCTTCTTCTTCTTCTTCTTCTTCTTCTTCTTCTTCTTCTTCTTCTCAAGAAAATCATCTCTCTTTCTCTTTTTCATCCTCTCGTTTCTTTTATGTAAGAGAAAGAGACGAAAGAATCTGCACATCACCCGTTCTCTCTCTCTCTCTCTCTCTCTCTTTTCTTTTTCCTTCTCATGCTTTATGTATTTCTGTCAGATTTTATTCTTGCCAAAGTTGCTCAAAAATCAAGTCTCCGAGAGATGAGACAGAGATCCTCGCTACTTTTTCTTCCTATCCTTCTCTTATTTATCATAAAATTATTCTTATATTATTCTCTCCTTTATGCCTTGTGGTATTTATTCGTTCGCCTTTTCCGATTTCGACTTCGACACCAATGACGACGTTTTCTGTTGAGCTTACATTTTCGGCATCGCCACTTTTTGCCCGCAACGCTGCATGGAAAATTTTCTTCATGTTGTTTCAGTTCTTCTGTTCGTGTGTCGTTTTTTTCATTTCCGATATCCAGTAAAAATATTTGCCCAGGTAAACTGAATTAATTATATTGAAACAATTACTTTGGAAATGATAAAAATGGCGGGACAGCACTGATTTTTCAAGTTGTAACTGAACTGAATAAAAATAAAGTAAAATTGATTGTTCATTAGACGAAATTTTCTCGAATTTCCTACTGATGTTTGAAATCCAGTCAAATATTCGAAACGTAAATTTAAACATTGTATGCGACAAGTAAAATTTTAATGTGCAGTTTATTATTTTATACTTATTAATATTTGAAAGGAAAAAACGTTAACGAAAATTTCAATATCTGTTGCAAAGTAAACATTATCATCGATTGAAGGGGAAAATTTATTTTATAATTTCATCCCTGTATGACCGGATTTATCGTTTCATTTTTTTTCGTTTAAATCAAACATCTTTCGACACACATTTTTGAATATTTATCGATCAAATACACCAGCTTTTAAAAACTTCGTTAATAAATAAACCGTAGCTCATTACATCCACAAATAGCGAAGTTTAACGACAAATACACGCCATGAATTTCTACAAATCATTTATACAAATCGCGCAGCAGAACAAAATTTTGAATTTCCCATATACAGAGTAATTCGATATGTAGCTTCGTGATTTAATGCGCCATACGTATAAAAGTGTATTTATATACGGCGCGAAATATTTTTATCGCGAGGAGTAAGAGTGAGCCAGCCTTATAAACGGGAAACCTTAATAGGAATCGTCGATCGCACTATTTCTACGTCCTTATAAGTTGCTCGTGAGACGAGTAATGCAGGTTTAGGGATGTTTGCTCCGAATTCAGAATACCGTAGACGGATATTTAGCGATATTCCGAGCTGGTGGTTCGAGGAACGAGGAAGGGAGAAAGAAAGAGAAGGAGGAGGTTGCTCCGTATATATCACCGTTTTTCCGCGTTCGCGTCGATACGCGCGAGCTCCTCGCAAAACGAGAGAGCAATTCTTGTACCGAGCATCAGAGAAAAAGAGAAAGAAAAGCAAAGAAAGAGAGAAAAGTATCTCTATGCCCGGGAGTAAACCCTTTCCTGCCAAGATCGAGAGCCACCACACTGCGCGCTTCGGCTAATTGACATTCGAAGCCGTTGAGTTATGATCCTCGCTATATTGCATCGATCTATCCACCGATAATACCCCCTGAATCGTGATCAAGCTTTTTACGCTCTTGCGACTTTCTGTACATCCCTATATACTATCACAATCTCCCCCTTCGCCCCTCGATGCAGCAGCCAACCTCCTAACTTTTGTGTCGCTACCTCTTCGTGCATAAAGTTGCACATATGTGCCCATGTGCATATCGAACGTAAATGTAGTTTTTGTTTTCATTTGCTTTGACTTCTTTCAAATTTATTCATTATTTTCATTAATTTTTTTCATTTTGGCTACCGCCTAATTGGGCTTCAAAGATAGATAACCGATTTTTTATATATATACGCTCAGCTGGAATTTCTGTCGTGGGCGATGATTTACTCGCCTCAGGCTCATCCTCGATCGACACGGGCCATATAGTTACATCGATGTTACCCCACTGTTTTTTTATTGATTATTTTCTTTTTATTTCTCATTGTTGTTGCTGCTGTTTTTTTGTATTATTATTATTTTTTTTTGGGATTCGGGGGAGGGACGAGTGTATGCTTGTAATACTTATACGATATTCCTTGTGGGAGTATTATTTCTTTGCTCGCAAAATTATAGCAATTCACTCGGCAAGTTAACGTTCCTGGAAATATCCCAGGATTTAACGACGAGGTGGATACTTTTCTATAGATCGCTCCACGTCCACCTTGGACCGAGAGAAGCGCGTGTAGGACAAGGGGAATATTCAACACAAGACTGAATTCACTTTGTTCGTGATTTTTTCCTGGCCCTTTTCATCTTTTTTTTGGAATATCCTCACTCGAACCTTTGACGTCCGGTGGGCTCGGCTTAACTGCAACGAGCTGTAATTTTCACTTTTGAAAAATGTTGATTTTAATAACGATCCACGGTTAACATAAAACATCTTCAAGTTCTATTGCAATTATGATTCAGCAGAATTTATAAATTTTCTTCGATATTTTGTATAATATTGGACAATTATCGAAATCGGTGTTGGTGTTTCGTGCAAATTATATTTATTGTATTAGTATAATAATTTGGCAGTGCGACAACTCTATTCAGAATATCTGTATTCTTAAATACAATCTATGGTGAATATTTTCCTTCCAAAACATCTGTAATCATAAATATCTCTATGTTCAAATAACTATGTGGGTAAGAAACTGTATTCGTAAATAACCTTATTCTTAAATATCTATATTCAAAAAATATATCTACTCCGATATATAATCATGTTTAAATATCTTCATTCTCAAACATCTTTCAGCACAAACATTTGTACTCTTAAACATCTGTAATCTTAAATATGGTCAAAAAAATCTTCATTCAAAAAATATCTCTATTCATAAATATAAATAAAAAAATAAATAAAAAAAAATTTTTTAAATAAATATTCATAAAATAATAAATATATAAATATAAAATATAAATAAATAATATAAATATTCATAAATAAAATAAATATAAACATCTCTATACATAAATATATGCATGCTGAAACGACTATATTCATAAATATCTTCCTTCCAAAATAACTGTGATCATATAGAACAATTCACAACCAAAGTAAAAAAAAAAGTAAAACGTCAATTGCGTTTGCGGAAAATTCACCGAAACCAATTCATCGAAAAACAATTCATCGAATACAATTCATCGAATGGATAATTCATCGAATGAACAATTCATCGAATGAACAATTCAACGAATGAACAATTCATCGAATGGACAATTCATCGAATGGAGAATTCATCGAATGGACAATTCATCGAATGGACAATTCATCGAATGGACAATTCATCGAATGGACAATTCATCGAATGGACAATTCATCGAATGGACAATTCATCGAATGGACAATTCATCGAACGGACAATTCATCTAATGGACAATTCACCGAATGGACAATTCATCGAATGGACAATTCATCGAATGGACAATTCATCGAATGGACAATTCATCGAATGGACAATTCATCGAATGGACAATTCATCGAATGGACAATTCATCGAATGGACAATTCATCTAATGGACAATTCATCGAATGGACAATTTATCGAATGCACAACTTATCGAATGAACAATCCATCGAATGACCAGTTTATCGAGTGAACAATATATTGACTGAACAAGTCGTCGAATGAACAATTTATCGAATGAACAATTTATCCAATAAACAATTTATCGAACGAACAATTGACCGATTGGAAACTACGTTAAATTGAAATGGTATCAAATCCATAATTTGAAAATGATCAAGTCGTGGGTTTTTTTCTTATAATTCTTTTCTTTTTTTAAATTATTTAATTAATTTAATTAATTGCCATTATTTCTAATGTACCACCATACTTGCGGCTTTCTGAGTGCCGATCCTTCTATTCCACCTTACCTTGGAAAATTTTGGGGAAACTGTGGAAAACCCGGGTGATACGGTCGACTACATTCTTACCGAATTGTAATCAATTGGCGTCATCAGAATCTCAGAAAAATTGCCTCTTACTCAGCGATCCATGAAGGGGTGCGTACACGGCTAAGCAGTCTCCCTTAATCGAGCACTGACTTCACCTGAGGTTGTTCAACTTGGGAGATCGCAGGAACCACATAATGGCCTCGAACCAAACGCTGTCGTTTCTATGAAATTCATCAGACTATAACACGCTGAGATGATACAAACCCGGATTCCCTACTATTCCATATATACCACGATTCCACGTACACATCCCGAGATGATATAAATCCATTCTACTATTTCCACGCATCCCACGATTCCACGCACAACAACGAGATGATAAAAATTCGGACCCCCCACTATTCCTTACATACCAATATTCCACACGCCCGGCGATTCCACGCACACATCCCGAGCTGATATAAAGTCATCCTATTGTTTCCACGCGTCCCACGATTCCACGCACCACACCGAAATGATACAAACCCGGACCCCCTACTATTCCATACATAATACGATTCGACGCGCTCGGCGATTCCACGCACAGATCCCGAGATGATACAATGCCACCCTACTATTTTCATGAGTCCCACGATTCCACGCACCATACCGAAATGATACAATCCCACTCCACGATTCCATACATACCATGATTCCAAGCGCCCGACGATTGCACGCACACATCCCGAGATGATAGAAAGCCACCCTACTATTCGCACAGACCCCTCGATTCCATGCACCACACCAAGATGATACAAGCCCACCCACTGTTTCATACATACCACGATTCTACGTGTCCGACGTTTCCACGCACACGGTAGCACGTCTAAATATCACAGTCAAAATATCACACGACAAAATATCACGAACAAAAAATCACACGCACAAAATATCACCGCGACAAAATATCACCCAACAAAAAATTACCACGACAAAATATCACGTCAACAGTATATCACAGCCAGGCATGAATTTATTGATGCTCACTGTTGTGTGTGTATGCTGAGAGTGTTGTACGTGGGAGAACGGATAACGGTTCGTAGTTACGACAGAGTGGGGATGATTCCTGGTATACACGGACTATTGTGTGTATACCAGGTATATACGGAGTATTGTGTGATCGTAGTGATAATTTAGTATCAATTCGCCTTGACCCTTGATTAATTCTATTGAATTTGAGGTTGTGATGTTGCCGGATATGAAACGTTGATCGAAAGGGAATATTTTAATAAACATGTCGAGGTATTGAAGAACTTAGTTGTTTATTTTGAAGAAAATTACATCGGCAATGCATTGACTCAAACCCACCCTACTATTTCCAGATGCCCAACTATTCAAACGACAACCCAAGAATGACCCGAACCCACTCTACTATTTCCACATACCCAACTATTCAAACAACAACCCAAAAATGACCCGAACCCATCCTACTATTCCCATATGTCCAACTATTCAAACAACAACCCAAAGATGATCCGAACACACCCTACTATTTGCACGTGCCCAACTATTGAAACAACAATCCAAAGATGACCCGAAGCCATCCTACTATTTCCACATGTCCAACTATTCAAACAACAACCCAAAGATGACCCGAACCCACCCTACTATTTCCACATGCCCAACTATTCAAACAACAATCCAAAGATGGCCCGAACCCACCATACTATTTCCACATGTCCAACTATTCAAACAATAACCCAAAGATGATCCAAACCTACTCTACTATTTCCATATGTTCGACTATTCAAACAACAACCCAAAGATGACCCAAACCCACCCTACTATTTCCACATGTCCCACTATTCAAACAACCCAAAGATGACCCGAACCCACCCTACTATTTCCACATGTCCAACTATTCAAACAACAACCCAAAGATGACCCGATCCCACCCTACTCTTTCCACATGTCCAACCATTCAAACAACAACCCAAAGATGACCCGAACCCACCCTACTATTTCCACATGCCCAACTATTCATGCAACAACCCTAAGATGGCCCGAACTCACCCTACTATTTCCACATGTCCAACTGTTCAAACAACAACCCAAAGATGACCCGAACCCACCCTACTATTTCCACATGTCCAACTATTCAAACTAAAACCCAAAGATGACCCGAACTCACCCTACAATTTCCACATGTCCAACTATTCACACAACAACCCAAGGATGACCCGAACCCACCCTACTATTTCCACATGTCCTACTATTCAAACAACAACCCAAAGATGACCCGAACCCACCCTACTATTTCCACATGTCCTACTATTCAAACAACAACCCAAAGGTGACCCGAACCCATCCTACTATTTCTACATGTCCAACTATTCATAAAGCAATCCAAATATGACCCGAACCCGCCCTACTATTTCCACATGTCCAACTATTCAAACAACAACCCAAAGATGACCTGAACCCACCCTACTATTTCCACATGTCCCACTATTCAAACAACTCAAAGATGACCAGAACCCACCCTGCTATTTCCACATGTCCCACTATTCAAAAAACAACCCAAAGATGACCCGAATCCACGCTACTATTTCCACATGTCCAACTATTCAAACAACAACCCAAAGATGACCCAAACCCACCCTACTATTTCCACATGTCCAACTATTCAAACAACTCAAAGATGACCCAAACCCACCCTACTATTTCCACATGTCCAACTATTCAAACAATCCAAAGATGAAACGCACCCACCCTACTATTTTCAAATGTCCAACTATTCAAACAACCCAAGGATGACCCGAACCCGCCCTACTATTTCCACATGTCCAACTATTCAAACAACAACCCAAAGATGACCTGAACCCACCCTACTATTTCCACATGTCCAACTATTCAAACAATAACCCAAAGATGACTCGAACCCATCCTACTATATCCACATGTCCACCTATTCAAACAATAACCCTAAGATGACCCGAACCCACTCTACTATTTCCACATGTCCAACTATTCAAGCAACAACCCTAAGATGGCCCGAACTCACCCTACTATTTCCACATGTCCAACTTTTCAAACAACAACCCAAAGATGACCCAAATCCACCCTACTATTTCCACATGTCCAACTATTCAAACAACAACCCAAAGATGGCCTGAACCCACCCTACTATTTTTACATGTCCAACTATTCAAACAACAACCCAAAGATGACCCGAACCCACCCTAATATTTCCACATATCCAACTATTTAAACAACAACCCAAAAATGACCGGAACCCACCCTACTATTTCCACATGACCAACTATCCAAACAACAACCCAAAGATTACCCGAACCCACCCTACTATTTCCATTCGTCCAAGTATTCAAACAACAACCCAAAGATGACCTGAACCCTCCCTACTATTTTCACATGTCCAACTATACAAACAACAACCCAAAGATTACCCGAACCCACCCTACTATTTCCACATGTCCACCTATTTAAACAATAACCCTAAGATGACCCTAACCTACTCTACTATTTCCACATGTCCAACTATTCAAGCAACAACCCAAAGATGACTCAAACTCACCCTACTATTTTCACATGTCCAACTATTCAAATAACAACCCAAAAATGACCCGAACCCGTCCTACTATTTCCACATATCCAACTATTCAAACAACAACCCAAATATGACCCGAACCCACCCTACTATTTCCATACGTCCAAGTATTCAAACAACAACCCAAAGATGTCCTGAATCCACCCTACTATTTCCACATGTCCAACTATTCATAAAGCAACCCAAAGATCACCCGAACCCACTCTATTATTTCCACATGTCCAATTAATCGAACAACAACCCAAAGATGACCCAAACTCACCCTACTATTTCCACATGTCCAACTATTCAAATAACAACCCAAAGATGACCCGAACCCGCCCTACTATTTCCACACGTCCAAGTATTCAATCAACAACCCAAAGATGACCTGAAACCACCCTATTATTTCCACATGTCGAACTATTCAAACAACAACCCAAAGATGACCCGAAACCACCCGACTATTTCCACATGACCAATTCCGCATTTGAAAAATTTTGCATTCGAAGAATTGTCTGCATTCGAAGAATAGAATTGTTTGTTCGATGAGTCGTGCATTCGATAAATTGTCCATTCGATGAATTGTCCATTAGATGAATTGTTCATTCGATGAATTGTCCATTCGATGAATTGTCCATTCGATGAATTGTCCATTCGATGAATTGTCCATTCGATGAATTGTCCATTCGATGAATTGTCCATTCGATGAAATGTCCATTCGATGAATTGTCCATTCGATGAATTGTCCATTCGATGAATTGTCCATTCGATGAATTGTCCATTCGATGAATTGTGCATTCGATGAATTGTCCATTTGATGAATTGTCCATTCGATGAATTGTCCATTCGATGAATTGTCCATTCGATGAATTGCCCATTCGATGAATTGCCCATTCGATGAATTGCCCAGTCGATGAATTGTGTTCGATGAATTATCATTCGGTGAATTGCATTCGGTGAATTTTCCGCAAAGCCGTCAATTGTGTACGTTCGCTCTACAACATCGACTGCAGAAAATATCATACGATCGGGCCCTTTGGTTGTCAATTGTTTTACATGATCACAATTATTTTGGAAGAAAGATATTAATGGACACAGTTATTTCAGTATGTAGATATTTATAAATAGAGATGTTTTAGCATGCAGATATTTATGAATAGAGATATTTTTAAATGAAGATTTTTTTGACCATCTTTATGATTATAAATGTTTAGAAGTAGTTTAAGTTTGTGTTGAAAGATGTTTGAGAATGAAGATATTTAAACATGATCATATTTCAGATTGAATATATTTTTTGTGTACAGATATTTAAGAATAAGGTTATTTAAGAATACAGTCTCTTACCCACAGAGTTATTTGAACATAGAGATATTTATGATTACAGATGTTTTGGAAGGAAGATATTCACCATACAGTTATTTAAGAATATAAATATTTTGAATACAGTTGTCGAACTGCCTAATAATTTACTTGTTTTAGGAAGTTTGAGGATCGTTTTGACAACTCTTAATTCCAGTAAAAAATAAAAAAAATACACAAAATTCGCCTAATAAAGTCGATGTCAAGACAAATATCGAGAACGGTGAAAAATTGAAAAACCCTTCAGGAATATATTTTATATCGATTGCATTGATATTTAAAAAAACGGGTAATACAAATGGCTTCGGATGGTAGAATCTGAAGCTCGCAAACTTTTCTTTATTAAGGCGACTTCTCACTTTAGACGCTAAAAAAAGGCTATTTTCATGAATTTTTTTGATAAGTTTATATTATAGATATTGATATAAAAGTTGTTACACTTAATAAATACATTTTCGAAATACATAAAATTTTTTTTTAAATTTATTTAAGTTACTATTTATACACGAAAATGGTAGTTAAAAAAATGTCCTAAAAAAATTGTAGGTCTGCGCTGTTGATGAAATCTCGGAGATGGATCATCTGAAACAAAAAAATTAAACGGTTTTAGATTCAGTATATTAATGGCTATAGCGCATATCATACGATTTTTCATATATGCAAAAAATAACAAAATGGCGGACATTTTTCGAAAAAACAACAATAAACGTTTTTTTTTCACTGTTTTTGGAAAAAAATAGTAAATATCAAAATTAAAAAAAAAATTGATATGCGCTATAGCTATAGTTGTAAATAATATATGGTTAAAATTTCATAAGGATCGGTTCAGTAGTTTCGGAGATTTTATCAACAAGCCGTCGAAAAACGTTGTTTCGAGAAAAACGCGTTTACCCTCCGAGCGAAGCACATGAACGTGCTCAGGTAGTAAAGCAAAGGTCACACAAAAATACAGTTAGACTCCTCCGATCTTCATAAAATTTTAGAAAGATACTTTTGGGTATGTATACTTTCGAAAAATGTAATAAAAAAATCGATTTTTTGAAAATTGTAAAGTGAGAAGTCGCCTTGAAAAATGAATAACGTAGAAAAATAATAAAATCAGATCGCCTCAATGTTGTGAGAGAGAAAAATATTTGTTTAAAAATCGTTTTGAAAGTGGGGGAAAATTCCCAAAAGTAAAAATAGTAGTGAACTTTAAAAAGTGTAAAATAAAAACGGATCGAAAATAACATGGATATTATTGTAAAATAAAATGGGAAAGAATTATTCCATGGGTAAGTGCAACTCCCTCGAGATCCAATTTTTTTGATAAATATTGATTGACAGTAGGATAAGTAGTATGCATGCAAAAATCAAAAAGTCATAATAAGAAGTTCGATTAGTGTACGAAAAATATTCGTAATGAAAAAAAGTACAACTTACATAAAATAAACGAATATTATAATCGTAATCGAATTGAGCTGCGGTTGGGAGAAGTCTCCTTTTCCTCATTCAATGACATGGAGACGTCTCCCGACCACAGCTCAATTCGATTATGAGTATGATATTTATTAATATCCAAAGAAAACACGAGTAGGAGCAAGAAAATAAAAAAAAGAACATTTTTCATCAATCTAATGAACAATTAATAATTTTCAAACATGCTTACAGCACTGTTAGTAGTATTCTTATGCTAGTCAGATATTCACATTTCCGTTTTGCAGCAAAATAAATGTTTGTTCAAACAAATTTTCGTTGAATATTCATTTTTTTATTAATAAATATGTTTTAATGTTAGAAATATCAGTCGCTTGAATGAATATTACTTTTTTTCAACTCATCTCCTGAATCAAATAATCGATTTTTTCAGTTTTCCACTGAAAAAAGAAATTTTACTTATTTCGGAGGGGGGTAGGGGGTATACCGCTTTGCCTGGCCCTCCTCTATATATAAATAGCTAGAAGGAATCTGAGAAATGCGTGTGGTTGGATACTTCAGATAGAAGAGAATCTCTCTATTCGTTTCTTCTTTTGGCGTGACAGTGGTGCACTTTACGTGACTACGTGAAAAAGTATGTTAGTGCATCTACTCTTTCAGTCATTCCGCAGTGCCTTCATCTCACTGTGAAAGACCGGTGAGAGTACGTCGTACGTGCACAGAGTCCCGAAATGCACTTGTCAAACGATCCCTTTCTACATGTACGTAGAGCTTCCGTAAGATGAAACTACCTAGAGTGAGATGTACGTGTCCATCCGGGGTTGGATAAGGGGGGGTTGAGGGTTCCGGGGATTGGAAAAGAAGCGTCAAGTTCTCTATATGCATCACACTTTCCTTTCAACACTTCTCGCTTCGATGCTGACTTTTGATGAAAAATCTTGTCAGCGAATTTAGAAACCGGATTGTCCATTATCGCGTCCCCATTTTTTTCTCTTCAACGAAAAGATTTTCTCCACCGATTTTATACGAGTATTACAATTTTTTTTACATATATATATATATATATATATATATATATATCTCTTTTTTTTTCATACCGATCCTTTTGATTTTTTGAACAATTGCCCACTTATTTTTAGGCATACAATTATCGTAGAGGTAGTCAAACAGAAATGAGACCGACACAAATGGCTAGCGATTTTGAAAGAATCATTGAGTTGGTACTTTCCAGTCACATGAAAAATGTGATTGTGCATTCTTGATTTTGTTGCGATTTTCAATGGCTTTTTTTAGCAATTAGAACTCCACGCAAGTACATGTGGACGTATATAATTATAATGCTATTGTTGTTACGCGCAAATAAAACTCCATTTAATTATTACGAACGAAATGACGTACATAAATTTTGGTAATTAAAATGATCGCTGTCTCAATTAAATTTACTCACTTTGCTACGATGATATTTATAAATATTTTCCACAGTATTACATATTTCACCATAAATTTGTTGACTTATAAAAAATTTAACTATTTTATCGCAATTTTCGGTTGCGACAAAAATTTTGTCGCCACAATGAGACTTTTTTTTTTTAAGCCACCAAATGTCATTTTTAACTGCCCAGTGACTTCTTACGTTCATTCGGTCACATACAGTGAAGCTCAGTGAGAATTCGCGAATGTATAATTATATATGTATATCCATAAATGTACGTATACACATATATACATCTAAATATACGGGAGACCCGCGAGTCGAGTTCGCGCTAGGGCATGTAAGTAATGGCGGTTGTTTCGGAAGCTCACCACGTACCGTATGCCAAATAAATAAACACAATTCACGCCTGTGCAATAAACAAGCCTCGCGAATAAAAAAAATATATATATATATATATATATATATATATATATATAATATGTATACGCACACACATATAAACATGTATATATATAAAACAAGCTGCAATTTTTCCGCGTCCTGCAATCTTTCTCTTTAGCCTGTTCTGTGGGCAAAGTTCGCGCACTCTCTCCGACGATCTCTCTCCCACCCCTCTTTTACCAACTCGGTGTTTGCGATCTTATACTCGTTTTTGATTCTTTTATTCCCTACTCATTTTTTCGCCTTCGCTCTCTCTCTCTCTTCTCTCCTCTCCTCTCCTCTCCTCTCCTCTCCTCTCTCCTCTCTCTCTCTCTCTCTCTCTCTCTCTCTCTTTCTCTCTTCCTCTTCCTCTTTCTTATTTTCTCGTGGCTGCACGCGCAACTGATGACCATTCCGAAACTTGAGTGTGGAATAAGAATGACATTGTAATACTTTATGCGATGTGCTTGTAGTAGCATCGCCAGAAAAATCGAGAATGAGAGAGTAAAGATTTATTTGGTCTCTCACCTCGATCGAAACGACCAAGCTGTACCCATCCTCGGAGCACGAAAGTACGTAACACTCACGAGAGATAGAATTGAGTGTACGAGAGTACAGCGGGAGAGCGAATACAACGCATTTCATGTTCACTCTTCCTCCCCCTCGCCAAGTACCTCCCTCGTGTACACATTCGACTAACGTTAAAGAATTTCTGATAAGAATCGCACGAGAAACTCTGGTACCGCTGAGATTTCACTACGTCGTCCGCTAACCGAAGACCAAAATTCAACTCGTTAAAGTTCACGTGCAAATTACCGTGATTTTACCGTAACGAAAGTTTCTTCCATTTTTTTTTTAACTTCTTCCCTATGCACTCAAACCTTTTTGATAGCGGTCGAATTATTTTTGCGTTTCAGTTAACCATTCAATTTCGTATGAATTTTATGGTGAGCGATTTTTTTTTCTTCCCAACCCATCAAGTATTTTAATGGCTACTAGCTGTGCTCGCGACAAGAAATATTGTTTTTTATACAAGTGTGATATTAATAACTGATCTAATAAAATTTAGTAACTTCTGTATGAATTCAACTCTTATTTTTGATGGGGTGTGTAAAATTTTGCATGTTTATTTCACTTGATTTTCACGGAGACGTATATTGAGATTGAGTTGCTATAAAACATAAATAATATTATACTATTATATTCCTATTTTCATCAATTTTATATAATACTAGGCAATTTAAACGCGCGCTTCGTGCGCGTTAACTTCTTGCCTAACGTTGTTTTTAATAATACAATAAACCTTACCATTAATGAAACCGTCAAAATGAATTAAATATTATGACATACATAAAAAATTATTACTTATTATTTACTTACTTAAGTTTTAATAAAATCTGCTTTTTTTCGAGATGTATTGAGAATAATTATAGTTCGCTATTGTTCTTTCCTGTCCGCGACTTGTTAACAACGAATTTAAGTTATTATATTTATTTTGAAGGATCAACTATCATTGTGACATTTTAGGGCAAACAGAATAACTTCAGAGATATAATTTGACTTGAAATTTATCACGAGATACGAGCTACGTACATAACGTCATAACGAACCAATCAGAATAGCGGAAAAGTGGTGACAAAACTGCAATTTCATTCGTTACTCATGAATTTTATATAAGAGGATGAGCCAACGAACCAATGAATCGAAATTATATGTATAACTCAATTCATATTCCGCAATTATCTTTCCATTCATAACATAATTTTCCCGGGTTTTTCAGTTAAAATATTCCAAAAAAGTTGCTCTATAAAATATTGAAAATGACGAAATTTTTAACGTTCTGATCACTTTATGAAAATATCGAAAATTGGAACCCCAACCACCGGTCATTTGCTTTGTTTTGAATTATGTTTAAATCGGTTTTTTAAATCTACATTTTATAAATTTTTGATGAATTTTCGAGGTTGAACACTGAATTAAAATTTTGAAATTTTTTTCTGTTTCCGTAAATAATAACATGATGAAATGTTTACAGTCTTAAACCCATTGCGGTTCATGAGCTTTCATCCTGTGAATAATTCAATGAAATCGATTGAGTAGTTCTCGAATTATAAAGGTTTAAACGTACAGACAGATGGACCGACAAATATTTTTTTGCCAACAGATTTATTTATATAGAGATTGTAATGAAGAAGTAGAGATTTATGAATAATTCGATTCAGGATTTAGGAAATGGTAATTACTGTCAATTAATGAATCGCAGTTCTAGACATTTGATATTATTTTATCTCATGAAAATATTTCTGACAAATAGAATTGTATCAATTCAGAGTAAGATTATCATATAAATTGATGATGTGTTTATTATTTTCATTATAATAGTAATAATTATTTATAATTGTATTAACTTGAGTTAAATATCATTAGAACGAAATAATCACTGAACTTCGTTTTTTCTTTGAGAAAAAAGTGGTCTAATGCAATCGGTATGGCAAACACGTGAGAGGATTCCCCTTTTCAGGAGCCCGAGGGGTGCGAGGCCCTAAATTGGCGAACTAATACTCGAAAAATTCCGACAATTTATCACGTGTGCGAAGCGTTAAAATTTCACAAAAGTAAAGAAGTCCTGATGCTTCTCTCATGGCGATTCGATCGTGCACGTAACTTTTTCTTCGAATCGAATTTATCCAAGACGGTGGATATAGCAAGAGTTACTTGGGACAAGAGAGGAAAAAAATGAGAGAGGCAGAAAAAACGAGAAAGAGAGAGAGAGAGAGAGAAGGAAGCGAGGAAGGACCATACTTGGCAGACGGTCAGAGAAGAGACGAGACTGTTGCCGGAGAGGAGAAAGACCCCTTGAGAGAAAACGAGAGAGGCGTGTGCGTTACTTGAATTTCAGATGACCGACCGTCTTTTTTTTTCTTCCATCATCTCTGGCTCTGCCTGCTTTCCTCTTCGCCTCTTCTGCGTACCGCGTGTGTTTCGCTTCGAGAGTTCTTGTTCACGCGGAATCTATTTTAAACGAGTCCGAATACTTTTCGCTTGGTTCTTCCTTCGTTCCGCGATTCCAATCGCTTCCCCGGACATACCCAATGTATATCTATACGTGACGGACGTAACGCGTGTGTCCGTTCTTGCTCTTCAACCAACCTTCTTTCATATATATCTTCTTTTAGTCAACAAAACGTCGTAATCCACATTACTTCACGTAGAAAATGATACGAAGTGTGTCCTTTTGAAATCCAGCTTGCGCAGTACTCACACACGCATACGCTTCATCATTTATTATTCGTTTTCTTTCGACTAATAGCTGATCGAAACCAACTTTTTTCTCTCCCTTCCTGTCTCGTTCGTTTTCTTTCTTTGCTCTTTTCTGCGACAGCAATTCCAACCAGAGGTTGCGATGATATCAATTCAAGTGTAAAGAACGAACCATATCGTACTCGTATTTCTAGTTTCGAGAGCTTTGACGTCGATGACCTTGAAAGAGACTCACGTCCATTTCGCTCGCTCACGCCTCGTCGCCAATAATGAATCGCTTTCGCGACCTAGATATTTTTATTTTTCCAAACTCCCCAGGTTTGTCCTATTCTTTTGTTTTTCTTCGCTGCATCTATCGGGGGAGTTAATCATTTTAGAGACTTTAATCAGGCTCAAGGTAATCGTGGTTGCGGATTAAATTTGCATTTCTGGCTCAACGAACAGGTCAACATTTTTTTTTTCTTTTTCAGTTCGCATACTCTAGCAGGGAATTTTGTCGGTGCTTGGTCTCGTTTATTTCTTACTTTCGGTCATCAGGGTGCATCGGGATCAAGCATGCTCGTACTATAAAGATTTCATGGACTGCTTCAGTGCAGGTGTGCACGCAAAAACTGGGGAGAATATCCGAAATCGCTTTAATCACGTCCCAGTTCTTCGTTTTAAGGATTTTTCTTATTTCTTCTTTTTTTAAGTTTCTTTGCTAGATATAAAACCAAAGGTAAAAGTGATTAGTGGTCAAAGAGGTTTTATGCCTAATTTCATTATCCCTTGCAACGAGGGAATTTTTTTTTCACAGTTACAACCATATTAGTAAAGGCGAAAAGAACATAAAACGTTTTTTCTTAATACCAGAACATTATATAGTTTTCTTCTATTGTTCACATACGTAGGGTGCAACATGCCTGGGACAAAAAAATAACAATCATTAGGAGTAACGATTCAAAAATGATGACATAAAAAAAGTATCGTAAAAAAGAGCCTTAGGGTTTCATGAGAAAAGTAGGTCACTTATCATGAAGGATCTCGAGAAATTAAATGATTTCATAGTTCCACACGCCCGTTCTTCAGTTTAGTCATTGTTATCTTAATCTACCAGCAAAATAAACAAACAGGAAAAAACGGAAACGCTCATGTGGTATTTATATAATTTACAGTCTGCAAAAATGCCGTTAAAATAAATTGAGAAAAAAGTTAAAATTATTCGTTATAACTTTTGTTTTCATGTAGGCAGTTGTGAAAAATATTTTATCATTGTGATTTCTAATTCTAAAAGTAGTCTTATTCTTCGACGACAAAGGAACGGAATTGATGTTGCCAAAATTTAGATATGCCAATTTGCAAAAGCCAACCTGCTAACATGTTTTTATAACGAAACTTTTTATTTTTCATTTAAAAGATTTTTTTTCTATACTTACACTTTTGCCCCGATCTCTTCGAGACAAAGTACGAAATTATGATGATGAAATATGCGTCTTCTGAAAAGGGTAGATGTTTGTCAGGATATCAGATTCGTCTGGTTCGTTGATTCTAGCAGGTAAATACGTAAGATTGAGTGGAGTAACCAACGGCCCCCGGGGTCAAATGTGTGTTTCCACTGCTGAGAAGCTTCGATAATGTGTGGCATTATATCGCGACCGTGCCACACACAGAGAAAGAGAGAGAATTCTGAGATTGTGGGTTATCGAGCTTATTCAGCTATGTCAAAACGCCTTCATCTTCGTTTCCTCAGGACCTCGAAGATCCTAACAATTCTTGAAGGAGCACGAATATCCTTCGAAATAGCCATCAAACGCTTATCGATTCAGTGTGAATTAAAAATCAGTCGAATTTTCTAACGTCATAATTATATTCTTGAGAAAAAAAATTTGAAGAAATTAATTTTTTATTTCAAAAAACTGGGCAAATAGAAGAGAGCTTATTTATTTAAACAGAGTCTTGTTCATTATACTGATCCACTTGAGTTACTATGAGCTATATCTCAAATGAACCCGCCTTTGGCTCAGCAGTCCCCAGCGAGTTTTTAACCCGTTAACTCACGCGCTATGAGAATTTTTCTCACACTTATTTTTGGGATAATAAATAATTATCAAAAAATGTATATATATTAATAAAATATTTTTTCTATCTTTCTAATAATTATTTTCATTCACCTTAATCCCCAGTTATGTTATGATTTATTTTACTAATTATCAGAAGAAAAAAATATTTTATTTAAAGCGATTGAGAATTGGGAAAGTTTCTCTCACTGCGCACTTAATTTTCGTTGAGAAAGACACGCGCTTTAGGCGTTCTTAGCACCTTTCTCCGGCCGTCGAGAAAGCGGTCGTGGCGGTATAAACTGCCGGCTTGATCCGTAGACATTTTTTAATCTTTCGATACTTTGGTGTTTGATATATTATTATTAGTTTAATTGGTCAAAATAATAGTTACCTAAAGTAAATGTGATATACAAATATTAGATATTTGTTTGCTTTCAATTTAATTCGGCTTTCACGTTTGTTTGAAAACGTCAACTTTTAAACTTTTCTTTTTGATACTTGATTTTTTTAAATATTCAAGGTGATATCAACTAATAATTCAAATTTTACGAGTATTGAAGAAAATTTTGACAGACTCAAAGCTCAACAAACTTTTTGAAAAAATAAGAGAGTAAGTGTAGTTAAGGAGGCTCCGTTACGAACGTCTCACCAACGGAAAAACATAATTTTCAAGTATATCATAGATAAAGTACCCATATTCGTGTATGCGAAGTTTCAGGTAAGGTCAACGACTAAATAAGAGAGATAAAAATGGTTAAAGTTAGGATTTTTAACACAGGGCTTATGGAAAAGTTACCCTCAAAGAACTTATATCAAGTGATATTTTCGCATTCACGCAACAGATACTGAACAAAAACTAAGGTAACGTTGATTAGGTTATAAGGATTCCAAATACAATAAAAAAATTTTGGATCAACGACTTATGTAAAAAGATATTTAATGTTTAAATGTCGAAATACTTGAAGTTCCGAAAGGTTTCGCGACCGCATGAAGATTTGGTAGCGTTGCAGAAATCAGATGTTCTGTATAATACAGAAGCGCATGCGCGAGAATTAAATCATCAACTACGTAACCTTAAATTCGTTTGTGATTGACGTATAGGTAGAATAGTTGGTTTTATCGTAATAAAATAAATAATTTAATGGATTAATGAAATCTGTCATTTATTTCTCAACAATAATGAAACATAATTTTTTATTATAAAGTTACCAGACATCTTAGAAATTTGATATCACATAGCGTTTTTTAAAAATTATAAATATCTTAATAATTTAATAAAGCAAAATATATGTATCAAATCAAGTCTTTCTGAGTTGTTGAACTGTTTGATCAATGCATTTTTTCAATAAACGATACACTGTAAGCTCTTAAAAAATGAAAATTTTGTACACAATAACACGCGACGACCCGCGGTCAGCTGGGTGCCATGAGTACGACAAAGACATTAGAGGAGAGAGTGTGATAGAGAATTGCGATGTTGCCGTACTTCTTTATGCAGTACCGTAACATAAATTTGTGCTAATATTATGATATTTATTTATTGATGTACAACTAATAATTTTTGTATAAAAATACCAATAATCGGTTTATAACCAACTGTATCATGGTAAACATGCGAATTACTAAAAATAAGGGCCGGGTTGCGCCCACGCAACCCGGCCCTACGTGACAGAGCTTCATTATTCAAGGGATTCAAGGGAATTCATTCAAGGGATTAGGGACAGTCAGAGGGTCAGAAAAAGGATTTTTGTGATTTTTTTCCCATTTGTATATTTTTCTTTTGTTGAATATTTTGTCACGTAATTACATAATATTTTGAGAAAACTCGGTGAAAATTTTATTAAAAAATATCAATTTTTGATATAGTCATCCGCAGCGGCGTGGATCGCCTTTTCAAAACAGTGTTTGACGGTGATGGTCTCATTATTGACTGGTTCATCTGAAATGGGAGAGCTGTATAACCTCACAAAATAGTAGTATATACGATGGCGACCGATAAGCAGCGCATTCAGCACTGCATTCTCTACGAGTTCCAAAGGAAAAAAAATGCCATTGAAGCGTGCAATTCGATTTGTTCTACTCTCGGTAATGATGTTGTGTTTTATGATACGTGTAAATATTGGTAATAGACGCTTTAAAAATAGTGATTTCGATCTCAGTGATCGGGAGCGTCCTGGACTGCCTCCGAAATTTGAAAATGATGAATTGCAGGAATTACTCGACAAAGACAACGCAAACCCAAAAAGAGCTTGCAGCTCAGCTAGGAGTCATACAAGCAGCCATCTCCAAACAAGTACATGCAATGGGAAAAATACAAAAGGTACGAAGATGGATTTCACACGAACTGACCGAACATACCTTGGTCAACGAATGGACACGTGCCTTTCGCTGCTCGCCAAGCACCAAAAGAAAAATTTGTTGTGGAAAATTGTGATGGGAAATGAAAAATATATATTTTTTGCTAATACCAAACGCAAAACATCATGGGTGGATCCCAGACAACCATCGACATCCACTCCCCAACCAAAAATCCACACGAAAAAGGTTCTCCTCTGCATTTGGTGGGATATGAAGGTTGTATTCTATTATGAGCTTTTGGAAACAGGTCAAACAGTTACTCCAGAACGTTACAGTCGACAATTAGACAAATTGAACGAGGTACTTGATGAAAAAAGGCCATTTACTGGACAAGGAAGCCGAAAAGTTATGCTTCTCCATGATAACGTTCGACCTCATGTTGCTTGCGTCACTCAGCAAATCATTTTAAACTTGGGCTGGAAAGTTCTCCCGCATGCGGCATATTCACCAGACTTGGCCCCATCCGACTATCTCCTGTTCCGGTCAATGCAGCACGCCTTGAAGGATAGCCGCTTCCAAACTCTGGACGATGTACGAAAATTCGTCAATGACTTTATCGCCTCAAAGTCTGCAAGTTTTTTTCGCGATTGTATTCGTATGTTGCCCGATCTATGGTATAAGGTTATCGAAAACAATGGACAATATTTCGACGATTCATCTGATATTTATATATTTTATAAGATAAAATGTTTTTTGAAAAAAAAAGGGAAAAATTAAGTTATATACCTAGGCAACAGAAACAGTTTATTTGTGGAATAAAAAGAAATCTATGGGTTGAAAATTAAAATCCTTCCATTGAGCACTAGTTTTTTATGTGTAGAAGATACTGTATAAATTTAATTTGGATCGGTTGAGTAGTGTTCGAGAAATAGTGGTCACTGTCTTTGAAGATATGCTTTTGAGATAAACGCATTCAAAGATATGTGTAGTAGCTATGTACTAATACAATGGTTTAAATTACTTACCTCAACGGCTGTTCTGACACTGCTTTAAAATAACACGATAGATCAACATACATGCGTCACAAATATCTGAAAGGCTCAGGTTTTATTTATTAAACTGGTAAAGACTGGTTGTTATTAGCTATTGTCCGTTATTTCCTTTCAGTACTTCGAAAGGTAATCGTTGTATATTTCTGAAACTATACGTTGGATCCACTTGAAATTTTCACAGAATGATCTTAAGGTATCAAACTTTCAGTAAATGCGAAAAACCATAAATTGATTTATCCAAATTTATGAGTGACTCTAACCTCTGATATGGGATAGCAAATTCGCGTGATCTTTTGTATGTCAGGTTTTCTGCGCTTCCTCTATCTATGGAAGCTAAAATAATGAATTAATCGAACTCAAACAATGAATTACTGGATCACATAAACTAAAAAGTCTTCCAATATACTCAGAGGATATCCGTCATCGTAATTCCGTACCAAATTACTTCGGTAGCTATTTCTAATCATAGTGAAGATAGTCATGTGAGAGGTCACTGACATCAACGAGATCTACGGTGTACGTTTTCATGGGTTCGTAGAACCCCTAGAATCTTTTCTTCACCGACAATTATTAAACCAATTTTTCCGAGCATTTCCGTAACCCTTTTAATTATTCCAATTACTCATCCATCCACGGGGAGTTTTTCTTTTCGCCTTTTTTCTCAACCCGCAGCTGCAATGGCGGATGAAATATATATGTATAGGTTGGATGTAGCTTTGCGTGTCGCTAAAAGATTTTCGCGGATGCGTGTCCATCGAACGACTCACGAGTACCAGCCCCAACAAGAACATGTGTCTCCCCTTATTATTCTTCTTTGCTCTCGATACTTTCATTTTCTCATCATACTCGTCAAATTATACGCCCTGCACGTGATCCTTCATGCATTCACATTTGTACGCACGTATCCGGTTAGTTTTTTTTATTTTATTTTATTTATCTCTCAGTCGTTGTCATTGGTAGTTAAATATTTTCGATCCTCCCTTCGGGACATTCTTCCGAGTATTGAAAATATATAATATACTATATTTATATATATGTAGTTTATATTGTATATAATTGGTTTTGGTGGATCCAAGCTTCTATCTTGGTATTTTGAATGTAACAGAGAATTTTCAATTTATTTAGTTTGTTTGTGCAGGGTTGTTAAGTGGTCAGTGGCCATAGCAGTCAAAAGCCAGTCGCGAAGACGCGAAACTCAACAGTCTAATTCACGATTTTGCGAAAATCATTACTGAAATAATTTTTGGTTTGGAGCGAGAGGCCGTCTTCGAAAAGGGGCCGAGATCGCACCGTCTCTCGGCCTTGTCAAACCCACGAGACCTCATTCGTTCTTTATATACATACAAGTATATATATATACATACACATATTTGTATAAATACATGTATACGTATATATATATATGGGGCATTCCACGCCAAATGTACCATTTCGTTTATTTGCATTTTTAATTTCGTTGAACTTTTTTCTCTGTTAGTTCTAAATGTAAGCAACTTACTTGATTTTTTTTAAATTTTTATCTCAATGCGTTTGTTCGATACGAATTTTTGAAGAATTTTCCAACTTTTTTTTCCAGATATCTATAAATGCTCGAAAAATCGAGCAAATCAAATAGATGAGGGGGTCAACATTTTTCTTTTGATATGTACTTTCGTTTGAAAATATGTAAGATATTATATAAGCATTAATACAACCAGAAGTTTGAGCTCAATGTAAATAATATTCGTTTTCGCCCTTTATGTCCCCTTCGATTTTCTTCATAAATTTTAATAAAAGACTATTATTTTTTTCATGAATTTTAAGCCTAGTTTGATCGTGGATAAATCGTGCTTTCTATTTTTTTATATTTAAAACGTAAATTTTTTTTGTTCGATGATCCGTAACTCCCTGAAAAATTGTGCAAACCAAATGAATGAGGAGGTCAACATTTTTGGTTTTGAAATGCATTTTCGTTTGAAAATATGTAGATAACTACCAAAACATTTATACTATTAGTATTTGAAATTCTAAGTAAAAAATATTCGGTCCCACCCTTTCTGTGTATTTTTCAAAATTCGATTCAATATTCCCTTTCTATTTTGTTCAAATTTTTTTATGAAAAACTGTTTTTTTTCTCATGAATTTCTTTTTTTTCTAATTAAAACGTGGATTTTTTGTTCAGTTATAGGTAACTCCTTGAAAAATTATGAAAATCAAATGAATGAGGAGATAAACATTTTTGTTTTGAAATGTACTTCCATTTTGAAGCATGCACAAAATTAATCATACATTATTTCAACCAGTATTTTCTTTTTCAAGCAAAAAATGTTCGTTTCAGACCGTGTGCTCCCTCCGGTTTGCTTTATAAATTTTTTGGGGAAACTGTTATATTTTTAATGAATCTCCAACCTAATGCGATAGTGGGTAACTCGATTGTTCTTATTTTTCACTTCTCGTAATATGCAATAAATATTTTCTGGTAAACGATTTCGAACATAATCTACGATATTTTGAATTTTTTAATATGAATCAATCCTATCGATTTTTCATACACATAACAAAAATTGAACTGTCTTATTAAGCTGAAAATAAGAGGTACCGTTTTTTACGTATTCTTTTTATAATGCTATATTATGCTATATTTTAAAAACTTAGCCAACACTCGTTACGTTATTTTTATTACATGTTTTACATTTTTCTGTATGCTTCAAAATCAAAATGAAAGTAAATTTTAAAACAAAAATGTTTATATCCTCATTCATTTGGTTTACACAATTTTTCAGGGAGTTATGGACCATTGAACAAAAAAATCTACGTTTTAATTGAAAAAAAATAGAAAGAACGATTTACCCATGATCAAACCAGGCTTAAAATTCATGAAAAAAAGAACGGGTTTTTATAAAAAAATATGAAGAAAATCGAAGGGCGAAAACGAATATTTTTTAGTTGGAGCTCAAAACTCTGGTTGTATTGATGTTTTTATAATATTTTACATATTTTCAAACGAAAGTACATATCAAAACAAAAATTTTGACCCCCTCATCTATTTGGCTTGCTCGATTTTTCAGGGAGTTATAAATATTTGGAAAAAAAGTTGCAGAATTCCCCAAAAATTCGTATCGAACAAACGCATTGAGATAAAAATTTGAAAAAATCAGGTAAGTTGCTTCCATTGAGTACCAACAGAGAACAAAAAATTCAATGAAATTAAAAATGCAAAAAAAAGAAATGGTAAATTTGGCGTGGAATGCCCCATATATTTTTTAATTTTCTACTGAAGGAATAAACGATATGGCGGGTGTCCCATGAAATCGAGGAGCAACATTCTCGAAGCCTTTACTGCTCGATGTGAATAGATATGCCATAAATAAAGACCGTAAACGTTTTTCGGTGAACGAAACGATCACCCACCACGGCATATATTGCGCTGCTCCCTCATCACCGTTCCCCTCTCTGACTATTTAATTATTTCCAAGTGTTTCTCTCTCCTCTTCGAGAGGACCATGGAATCTCATGTTTTCCCTTAATCCCATCTCCCTCAATTAAATCTAGTTTTTTTTTTTTTACTCTTGTTTCCGTTCTACCGACGAAACAACAACGTCGTGCTTCCCGTCCTCTGCAAATGACATTCGAGGAAACCCTTTGCCAAACGATGCCTGTGAGAAACAGGAGAAAAAAATAATAACCTATCGCCTGTTTGAATAAATCAATGGATTTCATTAAAATCTTGCTTCTAAATTTTGAGATTTAGTAATGTTATTATAATTATTAACGTTTTTGGTGAAATTTATTGGGGCAAACTTGCACGCTGTCGCTGTAAATAAATTTTGTTGCTTGCAAAATAATGCTTGCATAATCTTAGATTATAACTCCGGTAATTTTTAGGAAGCCTCGATGGGCAACGTTTTTTTCAGAGATTTATGCTTTGCTTTTGCCATAAATTTTAAATATAATTCATGAAGGCACGCTGGGTGCGAAAACTCATTACCCATTATCAGCCGGTTCTCAGCTTCGTTATCTCCTCTTGATACTATAAACGTGTTAAGAAATCTTTTGGGTCGTAATTTTGTAATGGAATAATGCTGCTATAGTATTCGTTGAAATGTCACGATCATAATAATTCAAGAATTCGTGTTAGTTTTGGAGTTTTATGACTTGTCCAAAACACGACTACCATCATCTCAATCTCATCGACATTGTTGTACGAATATATATGTATGTGTATATTCACATTTTACAATTAACCATGCCCGTAAATTTATTTAATGCTCATGTCTGCTAGCAAACCGACACATCGAGATTTGGTTTATAGCATTTTATTCCCGTAATTTCCATTTCACATAAATTAAAGACGCTGAAAACTCTTCAAGATACAAACGCTATCTCTTTAGTTTAATTGCGATTCTTAAGATATTTTTTGCAAGTTTTTTGAGGTCAATTAAAATGAAATTAATTGATAGTTTACATGAAATCGAACGTTTTTCTTGTTCAACATAATTTTTTTGAATTTTGGTTACGCAAATGTGAAAATTAGGAATCAATAAGGATTGATGATTTCGAGTAAAATCTTAGCGATATCTTCTTCCTCACATAATAGTGATCCAATTGCATTGTTAATAATAGAATTGATAATTGGCCCAATACAATATCGATATTCATTTCTATTTTGTAATAAAATAAAAATGTACCATATTCATTTGTATGATAGTAGAATGAACAGTTACATTGATAAAACCAATAATCATTACAAAAACTGCAGATTCCAACATACTGAAACAGGGACCCACTAATAAAATCAAAAGTGTTCATAATAAAATGAAAAAAAGCGTATTTCCTATACATTAAAAACACAGTACAAATCGTTGAAATGAAATGAATTGATAAGACATAAGTACAGTATGGTAGATGCAGGGAAAATGAGATAATTCGAATATCAAAGGGGTCCAGGAGTTGCGTCATCAGAGAGGCAGAAGCCTTCGTTAGGTTTATGTTGAAGAAGAGTATAACATCTCAAATGGCGAGGTATATTTCTTGGTGCCCAAAACTCCGGCATATATATAAGTGCGAAGTATTTCTGTCTCTGTTCCTCTTCCTCGTTTGCTCATTCGCTTCCTCGGTGTGTTTCTCGGATAAGGACGCGTACGTATATCAAATCAAACATATCACGACGGGTTCTGGCGGCGGCTCCGCCTTCGGCAGGCCAAATGTGCTCTGTCATCAGCGTTATACCGAGGACCGGAGAGACCGGCGCGCACATCTTATCTCGAGATCGTTTTGCGCGCGCGAGAGATGCCGCCACATCCATACGCTCTTGCATTAATATATACACTCATACATACACGTATATCACGACGAACGTACCACTAAAGTGCATTATATTGCACCAAACACAGATTCATACGTACGACATTGGATGTGGAATATACATGTATGTATATATATACATATTACTTAACTATATATGTATATGTGGAGTATACATGTATGTATATATATATACATATTACTTAACTATATATGCAGTGGTTTCTTCTGGAACTCGTTGAATTCGCCAAGGATTCACATCGTTTCACGAAAACCGTGTCAACCGAATGGAGACATAAATTTCACATTATCCTACGATCGTCTCTCACATCCCCGAAGAAATTAGTCACGGTTTGAGTAACTTTGTATTTTTTCTTCCCTCTTATTTTTTCTCATTCTGTTTTTTGATTCTTTTGCGTTATTTTTTGCCCCTCAATGTTGCCATATTCTTTTTACAAGAGTGCTTTGATACCATCAAGTTTTGCGATTGCGGAGCCTCCGACCAAGATTTCTATCGTTATATACTCTCGTATCGCGACTATCATATAATTGTGTAACGCTACGCGAGTGTGTTCGTAGGCATGTTATATATATATAAGTATAGTATGTACATGTTTCTGTATGAATATATTTAAGAACACAAGGCTCTCTATAAATGTCTTAAATCACGCTGTGCACTAGAATTTGCTTCGTTTTTTTATATCCCTAGACTTCAAGCCGCGTAGATCTTGCGTCGATAAGACTTGACGATCTTTCAAACTAACTCACCTGTCTCCAGATTGGGCAAATTATCATCCAGATTAGACGGACAGTCATCTGAAGTTCTACCGAGAATTTAGACGTTAATGGAGCCCCTTTGAGATGTATTTATACATCTGCCTGTTAGAAAATCTCGATATCTCGTACAATATCATGTATAAAAAAGAGGTCAGCCAGCGATGGAAACCTCCAGACTTATATACTCATATTTATGCTTTCCATATGTGCTGGGATTCAGTGGAATCCCCCATACATGTATATATATGCCTGTGTATATATGTTGTTCATGTAGGTAGATAAGCACGTCTTTCATCGAGAGTGCTACCGGAAAAAAACGACTCTCGCGTGTGGCAGGGGCCGGGGGAACATAAATTTTACCGATGGGTAGTCGCTCATGCCTATGAGTGAGTGGAGTTTGCGGTGGGACATCGGGAGAACGAGAAAAACCAACAGAATGGACATTGCTGGACCCGCGCGCGGGTTACGCTCGTCCTTAATCTAATCCATCCTCTTCTTTCTTTTACACGGTCTCTTCTTTAGCAGCCAAGTAGGACAACTGTGTATACACAGCACAGATATGTATATGTAATATGTAAAAATATAGGTATATGTAGAGGGTGTCCTATCATGGATGGTGAATACCATGAATTTGAATTCAGGACCAAATTCAACGGCGAATCATTTAATGCCATTTTTGATCAGATTCTTTCCTTCCTGATGAGTTATTAGTTATTGAAATTTGACGAATCGGTACCATACAATGACTAGCAGTATGGGGCTCAGTGGATCGTGCAAGAATTCGTGATTTCAATTACCTCAACTAACCGTGTGGAAGAGAATTCATTGATCTTTACGCGTTTCACTCAACATTAATGTACGCTTGGTCGTCGTTCAGCTACAATAATTGGAGTCTCGTCAAGAGGTGATTTGATCAAAATAGAATTTTATATTTTTTGACTTGAAATTTCGGTTCTGAACTCAAGTTTTACGGTATTAACCGTATATCGGACACCCTGTATGTTGTACGTTATAGCACATAGTTACGCTTTAGAGATAATCAACTCGCCGCCATAAAGTAAGCATCGTAATTCTTGACTCACCACCCGTTATTACATTGAGAGGGAAAAGAGAGAGAAAGAAAGAGACAGGGAGAGAGAAAGAGTCACTTGCCATAGAAATTTACTACCTTACATATAAACTTCGCACTCTCGTTGCCTATTGGACGTTTGTCTTCGTCCCTCGTGGTTCGTTTAGCGCTATACAAATACAAGTTATTCCTGACTGTGCACACACTCGCTTCTGGCATCCTCGCCGAAGCTATTTATTCTCGTCGCGGACTTGTCCGATCGCCTTAACCACCTTCGCGTTCTATCGACAGCTCGTTTCCGCCTTATTAAAATTGGCAGATAGCAAGATATCTCTTCTCGATGCGTATCTCCTTCGAGCATTTAAATTCTCCATACCGCCAAGGTGACGCGAGCGAGCCAGCCAGCCCGCGCGCGCGTACACACCTTCGGGATAAAACGATCTGCCCGGCGATTTAAACTATAAATCTTGGAAAAAGAGCCTCATAATATTGGAAAATAGTTTGATCAGGCGACAGCTTAACACACGAACTGAGATATTTACAACTTTAGGATTGAAAATGTTTTGTCAATTTCGATGTATATCGCAATGGTCTATTTGATTATATGAATATAAGAAATTGAGAAATGAGCGATGTTTTTCGTGAAGGTATTCGTCTTAATGAGTTCAAATTGTGTGACAAGTGGACTTAGCTCAGGATTAGTAAATTTTTCTTTCTTACCTAGTCAGATTTATGGTAGAGGGAAAATCCACTAAATGTACAAAAAAAAACCGCAAGGATTAACGTGAAAAGTAAAACTGAAACTTCTTCCGAAACTCCGTGATTTCTCACGTCCGCTCGAATTTCGAGAAGAAAAATTGTTCGCTCTAAGCAAATATCCTCATGGAGCAAATAGACGAAAGAAAAAACACGATGAGGTATCGTAAAGTAAATTTGCTACGGTGAACCAGCTCTTCTCCGGGAATGGGTCGTGGCCGTGCGATTCAATAATAAGATTATCTCGAAATCTTTGAGATTCGCGGCGCCATCGAGAGTCAGAGGTCGCGGGCGATACGGCCCATCAACTTTTAACGCGAACGGTAAAGTTGTATGTGAGCTTTGGCTGGGGCAGTGACGCGAGATGCATCAACAAAAGGAGGAGCTGAAGGCGTCACTACAAGACAGAAAGATTGAGAACATAAGAAGAGTATGTGTGTGCTTTGTTTGATCGAAAGGGAAACGCACGACGTTTTGCTTGGCGTGAAAATAAATACATTATTTTGCAATGCTACGACAAACACAGAGAGAAAAATAAATTATATACAGAAAGTGTAAGACAGAGAGAATAAAAGAGTGATAAAGAAAGAAAAAAGATTGAAAGTGTGGAGAGCGCGGGAGTGTTATGTTGACGCGGCGAGACTATGGGATCTCCTCGGAGGAGGGCGACGTTTTTAGAGCCTGGGAACCGGGCCTATAAACTTCTTCGAACATATTCGAGCGTCGAGCTCTCTGGTACCTCAATATATACCACACCTATCAACCGTCGCGTTATCCCAGCACAAATCTGCGAGATCGCGATGTTCGTACTCAAAATTGGATGCCAAAATAAAATTAACGACTTGGTCAATAAAATGGTCCCGGATTTGAGGGCTGTTTGATCGTTGTTTCGTTAGAGCCTACACGTATCTTGAGAGAGCATAAGGCTCTCTCGTTTCCGAGATCGTTTGATTTACTTTGCGACGATCATAATGGTCCGGTAGACCGAGAAACGACACTATTCTCTTTTTTTTCGCTCCGTTTTACGGCCCCTACGACGACCATGTACCGGCCTTTAACTACCTTCAATCTTGCTATACTTTTCCTCTACCGATCAAATCTTTTTATGGCTTTTACATACCTTTCCCAATGTCAATTGATTTCACTTCTCTCACGTATAACAAAATGATCGGTGTTGTTCCACGCATTTCGTTTTTCCATGATTTGTTGTGGGGTTTAAAATTTAAAGGCAATGTTTGAAAAAGTGTGTACCGGAAATCGAGAAAAAAAATCGGGATTGTGCAAATTATATGTCAGAATATAAATTTACCAATAAAAATGGAACACATGTAATATGTTTGTATAGAAACCCACGTACGAAAAATCGAATTTTTCAGGCAACAAGTTCGAGTTTGACTCTCTAGGGATCGCAAAACTTTTGCTATTCATTGCTATTTACGGATCCACTTTCCACTTAAAAAATCTAAAAAAATCCTAAAATCTCGTGGCCTGATAATTGAAGTAGCGTTTCAAAGTTTGACCGTTTAGGAAGGCAACGAGCTTATATTCGAGTCATAACACGATTGGGAAAAAAAATTACGACCGTTTTACTGAACGAACTCATTTTTGGTTGAGTTATGAAGGGAAAAAAAATTACCAAAATCGGTAGTCTAGCTTTTGGTGAAAAATGCAAAATTTTTATAGTCTGATGAATGAAACGACATTTTCGAACGCCAGCGAGCGCGGAGTTAACGAGACTGAAATTCGGCTCGTGAATTTGAATGGAAAAAAAAGTTACGGCTTTTAAAATTCACCGAGCATTTAACCCCGAACGAACATAGTAAAAATATTTTTTGAGCCTTGGACAAGGTGGATAGGGTCTCCAGTCCCACGAGCCTTGGCACAGGCGCGTATATTGGCAAAAGTATTTGCCGCGAGGCTATTCGAAATAAGGAGAAGCATCTCTCGCTCTCTTTCTTTCTCTTTCATCGTCAACGAAGATGCCTTTTGGCTCACCTTCGTTGGTTTTCTCGTCGGGACACGAGCGACTCTTAAAAATTATACGGTCTTATTTTTACGAGATGGAATTGCCGACCGTTACGCGGCAAACTCAGAAATCGCAGGGTTACGATCGAAACTTCGGTAAACGTTTGTCAGTCCGTGTATAAGTGGAGGTAAGTTTTTTTATTTCAGCTCCACGATTTATTGGACTTTTATTTGGACAGCAGTAATTTAACTGAGATTCGTAAGTTAATTTACTTACATTTATAATTTGTCATTATTTATGTACTCCAAATTCTGTCCTATGAAGATAGCTTTTCTTCATTCAAATATTTTTATCCTATTCCGAGATATGTGAAATTACGTTCGATTGTTCGATCGGGAATGTTCTCAATGTCGCGGAAGTAAACGAATCTAACTTGTCAGTTAAATTCCCGCATTCTCTCTCTCTCTCTCTCTCTCTCTCTCTCTCTCTCCCACCCTGTGTTTCTCTAACTCCGAATTTATAAGATAAACCCGCATCGATGAACGCGACGATATATCAAGTCGTTCGGACGTGTTACAAGATTTTGTCAGTCGTACGCGATAGAGTCGCCCACTTGTACACTGCTCGTAGTTCCTCGTGAAAACTGGTCCTTCTCTCTCTTTCGCTTCGTTCATCCGAAGCGATACGTTCGACCATCCGCATCGAGTAACTTTTATGTCGCATTAATTCGACATTCTATTTCGATTTCGCTCGTATATACATACATATACGTGAATATTAGAGATCACCGTCCTGGTCAATCTCTCTGACCTCTCGTTAATCAATCCAGTCTATTATAAGAGTTTTGCGAAGAAAAAAAAACATTAAATAAATAAATAAACGATGAAATCATAGTAATATGTACGTGGTAAAAAGTGATAATTACATAGGCTCATAAAAATCGTTATGGCGAACGCCCGGTGTGATTAACTCGAATGCAAAAAAATGTTGAGATAGGATAGAGATCCAACGTTTATATACACATAAATTACTAAATATACATTGAAAGAACGAAATTACCGTAAAAATTATCCGAACGAAGAGTTAATAGGAAATTCTTAAGACTATTGGTGATCTAAAATTAATATTCTTATCAAAATATTGTCAAATTATCATTATTTCATGGTTATAAAAAAATTTAGCGATAAAATATCGTGTTTTTTATGAAAATTTCAACACATACTTCGATTTTACCCAGCTGCGTATGGTAAAAATTTCAATACGCCTACGATACCTGTCACAGTATGAATCATCTACAGCCCTTCAAATTTGTACTTCTGTTACACCTGTTCCCACGTTTTAGAGGAACGCACTAATTTTTACCATGAATTTTTCGGTACAATATACTTTATAATTGTTCTCGTGTATAAATGTATGTATAGTTAATACGAAAAAGGATGGAACGAATAGTTAGAAATTTGCCAATAAGAACAAAGCAAAAAGGAATATCAGCCAGAGGGCTAAGCAGTGATTATCTTTCCATCCCAGAAGACGAACGAGTTTACTCGCTACTTTACCTACGCGCTATTCATATTTATACTCTATGCAAGAGACAGAAAAGAAAAAACAATAAAGAAGGAAAGGATGAAAAAAAAAATATATATATTGATGCATTCTGGCACGCAACGGTATAAACCACCATCGATAATTTCTCTCTCTTTCTTTTTCTTGCTATACATTTGCTCGATTCACATGCTCGATCGTTCATGACACAACACAGTTCGACGCGAGCGTTATATTTACCAACGAGGGGCGAATCAAGAATGTTCATTTGATAAGGACCTGTTGTAAGATATAAGTTCAATTTGCATACGTCAAACTGGAACACCAATACATATTTATACATACGTATGTGTATATATGTTAGAAAATGTGCTTCTGATATGCATTAAACAGTCGAATCGATATAGCCAGCTTGTAATATCGACAAGTTTATGAACCCACCGAGAGGCAAGTCCTCCGGGTATACATTTCTCGACAACGTCGCCCCGCACTGTAGTATCGTTCGATAATTGCATGATCGAGGCAGTATTCCATCAGTAATGAAAAAATATATGTATAATATATACGAACAACTTCTAGTTAACTCTTTTATTATCAGAGGAAAAAGTGGGTACCGATTTTTCAAAACTGGTTATTCAAGCGGTTTCGTTGAACTAAACAAAAATTCCTCTCCTGAAGAATGCACCCCCTTTCGGGAGAGATGCTTTTTTCTCTAATTAGTGAACGATCTTTACGATCACGGAAACCCGCTTTTTTCCGCTTTACATAATGGGAATACGTACAAGGCATCATTACCGACCAATATATAACGTAAAAATCATACATCATCATGATATTCCTGCGCAGAAATTTTTTAGGGACTTCCTATTTACGATTAGATTCAGACCGGGATTTAATAGGGCCCCAAATGGAGTATCCTCGCATTGGCATCTAGTTGCATCGTCAACATCGTCACACGGATAATGGTATAATTTAAAATAACTGCATCGTTATATTGTTATTCTATCAAAAAATGCTTATAATCAACTATCAATGGCGATGCTCAGATTGTTTTGCCTTTAGACAAGGGAAATTAAGTATGTTTCGTAATTTGTAGAAAATAAAATGTTATTTACATATATACACATATGTACAGAATATACTGAAAAATATGTGCGAACACTGTGGGTGGTAATTTGAGCGAGAAAATTCAACAAATTTACGACGACAGACGGACGAGAAGTCATTCATAAGAGACGAGTGGAAATTAACTGGCTGTAGCTGACACGGGAGAAACCTGACAGACTATACCGACAGTTGTATAAGACGAATTGAAAGCGGAACGTGTCCCGAATCCCGAATGCAACGAAGATGGAAGTGAAGGGACGAGAAAGATAGAAAGGGATGGGTGTATCTTTGGGGGAAGCTGTCCACATACAGATATACAAATACGGTATGTATTCCAGACAGGAGCGCCTCTTCAGCTTTAATGTGGGACCATCATGGTCGCGTGGTCCTCAGCTTTTATTTACCGGATGAGAAACTCGAATTCTTCATCGTATCGTAAACTTTTGTTACAAGAGTCACCACATTAATACGCCTGATAGCAATCATTTTTCATTATTCTGATATGTTCGAATTTTATCATAACGATTTTCAATCTTCGATTTTATAGATCTCAGCGCTTAAGTTTACCCTTGTAATGCATGAAACAAAATTAATTTCGAGTGTCGTTATCTGCAATAATATTTTTTGTGGAAAATATTTTTTCATAAATATGTAGAAGATAAAATTTTTTTTTAAGCACCCACATTTTGGGAGAATTACTTCCTCATCAAGTTATTAATATTCTTTATTGCGACACCGCGAAAATCGACATTTCTAGATGATGATTTTCAAGGGTGAAATCGCATTTTGCATACTCAATAGTTAATAACTTTTATTTGCGGATTAAAATAGAAAATCGGCTCGACTACACTTTAAATAATAGTTTACCGCATCTCCCTTTAAATTTTTATTTAAATTGGTCGAGCGGTTTTCGAGATTCATGTATACTGTCCCGAAGACCGTTGCTCTACATTTCATGCAATAATCTCGTTACGAATGGCGTTATCCACAAGTTTTCCTTTCTAAATTGAAGCTGATAAAAGGATGATTGAAGCTAAACAAAATTAATCTCTCTACCTTTACTGACGACTTCGCAAATTAATTTTGAAAACAAGCTTGTTTTTCAGCCCTCAATGGGTAGCCTATTCCCTTAAATACTTATGAATTTATCGCATCCCGTGCGTCAAATTGACAGGGCAGCCCTAACGTGAATCGGAACCTTGAAGGGCTTGGACATGGATACCCTACCAGACATTGCTACAACATGGCACTCTCAAGGCAGCCCATTGAGGACCTAGCCTGGCTTTAGTAGGGTAGCCCCTATCCAAATGATGAGAAATATTATATTAAAACTAACAAGGAAAGGTACTTTGGTGTCCCCCTCCGATTTTGATAATTTTTATATATGTTATAGTCCATCGAAAATTAAGAGACACGTAATTTTTTTTATCGGCTTAAAGTTATTTTTAAGGGGTGAAATCGACCCCCAAAGTTGAGCATGTTTTGCATCTGGTAGAGTGTTTCATATAGAAGCACTTAACCGATCGTAACGAAACCAATTGCAAAACGTTTTTCACGTCAAATAACCTGTATATAATGTTCAACTTCTTATGCACCCCTATTACATGGGGATGATTCACCCCCGAATATCCAGAATTCTTTTGTATAAAAAAAACTTGCAATCCGATTTCAATAAAACAAACGCCATTTTGCAGAGCAAAAAAAATAAAATTGACGTATTTTTGGGTTTTTCTCAGATTAAAAAAATTAAGGGGGTAAAACACCCTTAAAATGTCAAATTTCATTTTGAGCACTGTCCCCTTCCGATTTCAATATTTTTTTTATAAAATGTAGCTTATCGAAAAATAAGACCACCTATTATTTTTATTGGCTCAAAATTATTTTTAAGGCGTGAAAACAACCCCCAAAGTTGGGCATGTTTTGCATCTGGTAGAGTGTTTCATATAGAAGCACTCAACCGATCGTAACGAAACCAATTGCAAAACGTTTTTCACGTCAAATAACCTGTATATAATGTTCAACTTCTTATGCACCCTTACTTACTGCAGGGGGCTGAACCACCCCCTGACATTCATAATTTTTTGTATAAAAGAAAAATTGTCATTCGATTTCAATGGAAAAACCAACATTTTGAAAAGCAAAAAAAAATTATAGTGAATGTGTCTAGATTTTTCGAATAAAAAAAATTAAGGGGGTAAAACACCCCTAAAATCTCAAATGTCATTTTGCGCACTTAAATGATAAAATTCAATTCAATTGGTCTCATTATCATTGCGTATCGACTTATATGCTAAATAATATTTATTTCGCATGTACATCCGCTGCCCTTCTGACATGCTTCACGTTTATAAAGAAGTGTTGGTATCCGTTCTATTTATATAAGTTTCTATTTTGAACGATTTACGAAAATAAAAAAAAAACTCAAATATCAAAAGAGTCGCATCAGCAATTCACCGCCCAGAATGTAAACAAAGCTGGCTCATGCCTTGCCATATTCTTATTCATATCAAGAACCGCTATAGTGGCTCGACCCCAAGTATTCTTGAAAAAGCCAGTTCGCTCAGGCTAATGTTTGAGGTATATCCGAAAACCAAATAAAAATGCTGTTTTCGTGGTGATGTCAGATCAAACCGCCCACTCAAGATGAAAAAGGTAAAACTGACTTTATATTATTCCAGAAGTTAAGTTGCTGTTCGACTGTTGATCAGTCATTATCGTGTCCGCTATCGTGAATACCGTATTGTTATTAACATGTCCATCAATCCAATGAACGTAATAAGACTGTTGTTTCTTACATTCGAGGTAATGAACATTCCTGACAGTCCTGTTAACAATAATGAAGTGGAATTGAAAGAGAGTTTCGCGGAAATTCTGAAGGCCTCTATGGCAGAGTTCAATCAGTTAGAAATCGTCGAAGATACGACATTAGATTTTCAAGAACCGTTTAGAGATGTCATAGTAGAACCTGTCGAAGATAATGACATCGAATGGGGTCTTGGAGAATCTCCATTAAGCCCTGAAACGTGTACTGACGATGAAGAAGATTTGAGCTACGACTACAAACAAAGAGCTGTTGAGTACTGGAGAAGTGCAAAAACGAAACAAAATAGGAAAATAGAAACAGTCCAAAACCGATTTAAACTCGTTAAATCTGTGCGCCAATTAAGGCGCTGGGCTCAACAAATTAATAAAGGCGGAACTTACAAGGAAAAATTGTCGCGCATTTCTGAATATACAATCGATAATTTAAAAAGCGCCATAGAAGCAGGTCTCATTGTACACGATATCGATCTTCGGAGATGGGCATTACAAGCCCAAAAATTGATTGGGCATGAGAATTTGCGTTTCAGGGCTTCGCCAACATGGATAAAAAAGTTTAAAAAAGTTCATCGAATAACAAGTAGAAAAATAAATAAATTCGTGACAAGAAAGACTCTCGAATCAAAGGACATATTACAAAACGATGCTAATAAATTTGTCTCCGCAGTTCAATTGAAAATTGAGGAATATGGCTTGGAAAATATTTATAATTCTGATCAAAGTGGTTTCCAATTAGAAGTCCATTCAGGGCGAACGTTAACAGAAGAAGGTACAAAACAAGTAGAATGCCTTGTACAATCCGTTTCAGCGACAACCCATAGCTACACCATCCAGCCGACAATATCAGCAGCAGGAAAATTGTTGTCACCTCTTCTGATAATTTTAAAAGAGCCATCCGGGCGGTTGGGGCCAATCGTAGAACGAACCATTTTTCGACCTCCCAATGTTTTTATAAGTGTTTCAAAATCTGGCAAGGCTACATCAGGTACGTTGGTATGTAATATTCAAATATAAAAAATAGATGTGCTATTAATTTTTACATATTGATTTATAGAACATTTCAAAGTATGGCTTCAAGAAGTCTTCTTCCCAAATGTCGGTGAGAAAAGTGTGCTTTTAATAGACTCATGGAGTGGACATTGCCCTAGTGTTGTCACGGAAGTTACACCACATAACAAAGAAATTGTTACAATGATCATACCGAAAGGAACAACAGGGAATATCCAGCCACTTGATGTCTTCGGATTTAGAATTTGGAAAAATTATGTCAGACATTTTTCAGACAGTGTCATGTTACTTGATTATGATTTAAGTCTACATTTACGAAATAATATAATCAAGCTGCAATCTCTAGTACATAATCAATTATCATCTCCGAGGTACGAAAATTTATTTCGATATGCCTGGTTCAAAAGTGGGTACATAGAAGAACGACCTGAGCATTTCGAAAATCCCGTTGAATTCGCTTTTGGTATGTCATCTCAAACACAATGTGAAATTGAAGGCTGCACAAATGTGGCTGTAGTAAGATGTTCATGGTGTAAAAAGTCACTTTGTTTCAAACATTTCTTCGAAGAACATCATTACTGTTCAAAATATAATCATTAAGTTCAGGAATGATAATTGAAACGAAAATTTGAATTGGAATCTATTTTTACTACATGAAAGATTTTAGCGCCTATGTATAACCTATATATATATATTTGTGTACAGACCATGTGTATACAAAAATAAAAAATCGTGAAGCTCACGACCACCGAAGATGTAGGAGTACTCAATTTTTCATATAATTAAAAAGCCGATGTACATGCGAAATAAATATTATTTAGCATATAAGTCGATACGCAATGATAATGAGACCAATTGAATTGAATTTTATCATTTAAGTGCGTAAAATGAAATTTGAGATTTTAGGGGTGTTTTACCCGCTTAATTTTTTTTATTGGAAAAATCTAGACACATTCACTATAATTTTTTTTTGCTTTTCAAAATGTTGGTTTTTCCATTGAAATCGAATGACAATTTTTCTTTTATACAAAAAATTATGAATGTCAGGGGGTGGTTCACCCCCCTGCAGTAAGTAAGGGTGCATAAGAAGTTGAACATTATATACAGGTTATTTGACGTGAAAAACGTTTTGCAATTGGTTTCGTTACGATCGGTTGAGTGCTTCTATATGAAACACTCTACCAGATGCAAAACATGCCCAACTTTGGGGGTTGATTTCACGCCTTAAAAATAATTTTGAGCCAATAAAAATAATAGGTGGTCTTATTTTTCGATAAGCTACATTTTATAAAAAAAATATTGAAATCGGAAGGGGACAGTGCTCAAAATGAAATTTGACATTTTAAGGGTGTTTTACCCCCTTAATTTTTTTAATCTGAGAAAAACCCAAAAATACGTCAATTTTATTTTTTTTGCTCTGCAAAATGGCGTTTGTTTTATTGAAATCGGATTGCAAGTTTTTTTTATACAAAAGAATTCTGGATATTCGGGGGTGAATCATCCCCATGTAATAGGGGTGCATAAGAAGTTGAACATTATATACAGGTTATTTGACGTGAAAAACGTTTTGCAATTGGTTTCGTTACGATCGGTTAAGTGCTTCTATATGAAACACTCTACCAGATGCAAAACATGCTCAACTTTGGGGGTCGATTTCACCCCTTAAAAATAACTTTAAGCCGATAAAAAAAATTACGTGTCTCTTAATTTTCGATGGACTATAACATATATAAAAATTATCAAAATCGGAGGGGGACACCAAAGTACCTTTCCTTGTAAGTCGGTCCCGATACGGCAAAAAAATCGGAGCCTTATTGATTTTGAAAATTGGAAAATTTGCATGAACGCATATATTTTGTCGGGTATATTAAGAATTTGGATGTTTTTTCGTTATATTGATAATTTTAAAGAATTATTTAATAGTAAAAAATTATTATTATAATTTATATTGAATTTACTTCATTACATTGTTTTTTAAACTTTTTTGCTTTGCGATATAGAGATTTCGAATTATTTGTTGAAAGATTCTGGAATGCTAGGTATGTTACATTTTTTAACCAATTTTTTTTAACGAGACTATAGCCTAATAGTGCATGCGTATGCGGTTGGGTCTACGGATACGTAGGTAAGTAAGATCGAAACGGTGTAGGTAGAAAAATTTTTCACCGTAAATTAATGTCAGGAGTAATGGAAATAGTGAAATATGACCAATATGATCGGAAATTAAATTCCAATTAAAAAATAAAGATTTTTGACAATGTTCAGTTTTTGATAGGGCTCCGACAGGGCTAGTGATAAAGGCCCCGACTTATTTGCCTTTAAAGATCCTTGTTTAAAAAGTGTGACCACCCTTTCAGGGACCGGTATTGGTTTCCGCACAAGGGCCTTAAATAACAAGGAAAGGTACTTTATTGTCCCCGTCTGATTTCGATAAATTTTTTATATGCTGTAGCCCATCGAGAAATAAGAGACACATATTTTTTTATATCGGCTCAAGAAGTGGTTTCAAGAGGTGAAATCAACCCTCAAAGTTGGGCATGTTTTGTAGCTGGTACATTATTTCACATAGAAGCATTCAACCAATAGAAACAAAACCAATTGTAAAATGTTTCTCACGTCAAATAACCTATTTAACATGTCCAATTTCTTATGCACCCTTATTGCAAGGGAGTGAACCACCCCCTGATATTCATACATTTTTTGTATAAAAAAAAATTATCATCCGATTTTAATAAAACAAACACTATCTTGAAGAGCAAAAAAAATAAAGTTAGCGTGTCTTCAGGTTTTCGCCAGAAAAAAAATTGACGAGGAAAACACCCCTGAAATCCTAAATTTAATTTTAAGCACCGAAATATTTTTTAAAAAATTTTAATGGTTTTATTACCATTGTATATTGACTTGATTTCACCCCTTAAAACCACTTTTGGGCCGATATAAAAAAATACGTCTCTTATTTTTCGATGGGCTACAACATATAAGGGTAATTCTCCGAAAACTATCATTTTAGGAGTGTAAAAAAAATATATATATAAATGAATAATTTTTATTAATTAATTAATCAGTTATCTTTATTGAACCTTTATAAAACATAATCACCGTATGATCACATTTGTTCATTTGATTTAAAGCCAAGACACCGTTTATTTTAACTTTTTACTAATTTGAATTAGTATTTAACATTAATGAAAAACATTTTTTATTTAATTGAATACGTTTCATTTAATTGAGGAATCAACGTTTATTATGGGCACTCCATCGCAACGAACGGCTAGTGGTTACTGATCCACTAATCACTGATTTTACTGATGATTTACCGCTTTTAGTCTTTGATGCTGCATCTGAAGATGAATTGAATGATTTATAAATAAGGGAACCAATGTAAAACTGACCATCTTCTTTTTTGAGCGGAGTTAACGAATGACAATTGAGTTTCGTCGATGTTTCGTTAAGGAATCACCCTTCACATGGTGCACTTTCATAGTCCCCTTGAAATTCAAAAAATTCTTGTCCTTGAGTCGTGTCGTCAATTTCTCAACTGCGTTAGTATCCACGGAGAAATAAGTGATACCTTCAATGTTGCTGCGTAGGGTCTCGACTAATACATCGAATGAGGCTATATCTATAGACTATACTTTGGGCTACCAATCTATCGGCGGTTCTCTTAGTCATACCACCAATACCATCTGAGGCTCCTTTTGCGTGACCAGCCTCTAAATAATTCCAAGAGAAGCTGCGAATCTTTGGATTCACAATTTTGGCAACTCAACGGCAAGAAAATGGAACATTGATTTATTACGATACTGAGTAGCTAGACTGTCACTGACGAAATGCAATGTATCGACCGAATGGTATTGTTCAATTCGCTTTCAAATTGGATCTAAATGGGCTCATATTCCTGAGACGTTATGCTGAAGACATTCTGACAACGTACAGAAGGACTCATTCTTCAATTCATTACCAGATTTCGTATAAACTACAACTGTGTGGAGTGATATCTGTTGACTAGATCCTCCAAAGTGGAAAGCTTGGATTTCTTCAGCACATTTCAGATTGTAATTTTTACTAAAGTCCATGTGTAATAATGCCCCATTATCTTTCAAATTTTCTTTTCGCTCTGAAATCCTTTTATATTGATGGCGTATACTCAACCTTTATGCATCAGATACATTGCAATATTTTTCTCGAACTCTTCTATCAACCCGGATACAGTGCATGAAAATTTGCGTTTAACAGTTTTTACAACAGTTCTATTTTTTTTGTATTATTGTCATAATATGGGTCTCTTTGAGAAGTCCACTTAGAATAATAACTGTTTACAGAGTGATCTTTTGCTTCTTACATAATCTTTTTGTCTTTGCACTCGAGACAATTTCTCAAAAGGCATTTTTCTATCTTATTTTCACAACAAAATGATGATACAACGACGTTAGTGTCATTTTCCCTGATTGCCTCTACTCGATGCAGTGAAATGATTAATAATGACATATTTAAACATACCGTGCAAGCACAAGTATCTCTAGCCGAAATTTTCCTCCAAACAATATGGAAAGGACGATTTTTACACCAAAAAGCATAGCTCACTGACATATTGGGATGACTTTTCGAGAATTTCCGATGCGAGTTACGCATTGAGTTGTTGAGGTATCATTTTTGTCTGATAATACCATTTTTAGAATAATAATCCTTTTTCTCTAGACACATTCTGCTATTGATATCTGATTCCAGAAATTTTCGAATTGCATCAATTTCTCCCCGTTTCTTTACTCTTTTTGATTTTTCATCAGTTTTAAAGATATCGATCAGCTTGATCCCTTTTACGATCTTCTGTACGTCGTTTATGACACGATACTTCTTAACTATTCGTCTTGACAGTAGTTGCCGAAAGTTCTTTTTCTCTCTACAAGTTATCAAATCCTTATAATTTTCTTTCAACTGATCTTTTAGAACTTCAGCAAATAGAAGATTATCGCAGATCGTTGATTTCTCATTTTCTTTCATTATTCTATCCACTCTCGTTTCTGGAGAGGTTTGATCAGAATGGGTCTTTTTTCGCTCAAAACGTTGTTTTAATCTTGAATATTTTACTCGATTCGCGTTCAGTGACTTTTTCAAAGATTTTATTACGTCACTTTTTTTTTGAGATTCCCTACTTTTAATTTTTCTATTTTTTGCAGCTAACTGTTTCCCTATGATACTTCGGCGGGTCACATTCGAAATATTTGAATTTTCTGCAGGAAACGACAAAGATGGTGAAGTCACTAAAAACAAGTGTGTCGTCGAAAACAACACACTTGTGTGTTCTGTACTTAACGCCATAAGCAAATTGTAGAATTTTAACACACTTTAAAACGTGTAGAAAATAGCGACAAAGAATCTATAGTTTGCTTATGGCGTTAAGTACAGAACACACTTGTTTTTACAGTGGTAACGTGATCTAACGCTTCTTTTTCCTCGGCAATCTTTTTTGTCGGGAATTTCGAGTATTATTTCTCCATTGCTTCCTTTTTATACGTTGCTCTCGTTATTAAGCTGATTAATATACTTAACAATACCTTTCTCCTTTTTCTTTAAATACTGAACACGCGCTTTTTCTCTCATTTTCTCTCTTCTCTCAGGATCTTACTTGAGCTTTTCAAACCTCCGTTTTTCGCTTTCCCTCTTTTTTCGAAGCTTTTCCTTCCTTGACATCGGCATTTTAATAATCTGTAAGATTAATTTTCATGCCAAACCATAAAAAGCCCGATTATGTCGCTTTCCGCGATATTTGTCATTCCTCTGGATGACAACATGCCAGAGGAATGACGCCAGAAGAATGAAAATTTCGATCATTTCCAATGCTCAATTTAATAGATAGCTTTTCACTAACTTCAAACTGCGGCGTGAAATTGATGCTCTATAATTATATAATACGTATGCCTAATTTTAATTCTCATATTAATAAACACACGTTTTACACTTACCAGAGGAATGACATACCATGGCGTTACATAACTTTTTGTGTATAATGTAAATGCAAAAAAAAAAACAAAATGCGCACAGAAAATGTTTCGGCAGCGAGTCATTTCTGTAGGAGAGATCGAGGAGGTACTGCTCTATACGAATATAGAGCCAATCTTATATTGGTTTCTAATAATATTGACGATTTTCCATGTTTACTTATGAAAGGCTCAGAAGCTCATTATAAATTGTATTTGTTTACTGTGAAGTATTTATTAATACTTCAATTTTGTTCATTACTGAGAAATTTAGTAAATGTTGTTAGATTCAGAACAAAAATTATTTCCCTTACGTTTAAGCTCTTAGGTATTCTTACAATCAGTACCATAAGAAAGTATCTTCATATTACAGCCCAGAGAAATGACAGTCAAGCGGTAATATACCATAAAATAAGTCATTACGTGACAAAAAAAATATTCCCAACTTACATATTTTGTTCAAAATATAAATAACTCGTGTAATCCGAGAAAAGAAAAGGTAATTAGCTAATGATTATTAGAGAATAAGTCGGTTACAAGCAAAAAGATAGTTTTCCCATAAACAATTTATCGAAATCGGAGGGGGATACTAAAGTACTTTTCCTTGTAAGTTAGGGAATTTTGATCGGGGCCTTTTCGCAGCCTCCACTGAATTGACGCACGGGATGTTTAAATTACTCTCAAACATTGGTTTTATTATTATGACACTTTTGAATATTAAGACTAGTATGGCATGGGTTTTGACTTCTACTCTTTATGCATGCGCAATTGTCCGGTATTAATTGCAGTTACGTATTCGTTTTTTTCAGGAAGATGCAAAGGCTCGAAGCTTTTTATTAAAAAACTTTACTGCCTCATTAATGGGGATTCTCGCTCTTGCGTCTCATTATCTTCGTAACTTTGGCTTCTCGTTTGTCTCGAGTTTCTTCCCCTCGTGTTTTCCTCGAAGTGTCGAGATTTTTTTTTTTCGTTAACTTCAACTTGGCCATTGACGAACCGTTTAAAGCAATTTCGTATAAATTTCACAAAAGACGTTGCTAATCGGGTGTATCGGAAACTTGCTGATTTTTCTTTACAATCGATTAAGGAAGCTTGCGAGATATTTCCACGGGACCTTGACATCCGAGAAGAAACATACGCTGAGGCAACTTGAAATAGCTATAAAGCACGATAGCTTGGATGTCCAACAAAACAATACATAACTTTAGACGAGCGTTTAGGGCTTTTCAAGCGCGGGACATTCGATGCGCACCGCTGCGATCGATCCCGGAATTAATGGTTTAAGGATATTGCTGGCACGTACGTATATGCCAGTGAATAGGGGCTGAATAACGTTCCCTCGTTGGCCCCCGGAAAGGCTACACTAGCACACAAGAACGAGACTCGATAACTTTGAAATCAATTGGCCGATAGCTTCGCACTTATGTGCACACTAACACATGCTGCACGTACGTATTGTTTAAATGTTACCGTATGGCAAGAATAGCAGTCCGCGGTAAACCTTCCTCGCTCAATGTCTCCCATAAATATCGTACGTATACGGATATATTCACACATACCTATATGCATTTCCACATGCATACGCTCGATGCATGTTACATCCTGAAATGTTCACTGGCTTCTTGTCCGCCAATAGATTGTTATGTATCCGCTAAGATGTTCGAACTTATTGCATACATTTTCACGCGAGCCTCTCCGTCCCTCTTTCTCTTTCTTTTGTACATAGCCATGAGATTTCTCACTGTGCACTCGTGTTATTCTATAACCACGCAAATTCAATGTTCTCTCGCGTACCATACCATGAATCTCATACATTACGAGGAGACAATGAGGGGATTCATTTCGAAATTTATTTTATTCATTTTCAAAATAGTGTCTTTTCGAAACGATTTGAGCAATCGTTAATTCTATTAAAAAGCCTTTTTTTCATTTTCTGTCGTGGCTACAATAACTTTTAAGTCGCTGTCGTTGCTACAATATCATGTAAAAGTTACGCTTTTGTCACTGACGCAGCATGTATGTATGTATAAGATTTCCCCAAGGGAAATAGAAACTAGCATGAATAATGTCAACTAAATTTGAACACTTTAGACTGTTTAGTTAACATAGAGACAGTTTAAGATGCCGTACTCGCATTAACTCACAGCACTTAATAATTTTCTCAAAGTTTCCTCGTTTTGCATGAATCAAACGACAAAGAATTTATATTTTATAAATATAATTCTTTTATAAAATACTAAAACCCATATGGATGTCATGCCGATAAATAGAACATTCACGCATTACCCGTGAAAAATAACTGATGCTTACAATACGACCAGTGCTCGGGATAACACTGGCTATTCAATCGATGTCGTCTAACGGTAGGGCCGATGCGTGGCTGATCTTGTTTGGGTTGTTGAAATTGAGCATAAGTATACGACAAAATGTCAATGCTGACCCAGTAACATAATTTGGATGGCAGCAAGCAGTAAGCGACCTTGGGCCGATAATTAGATAAAGGAATTTGGCTAACGCTAAACAGCATCACTGATGCTGTTTAGCCTTACAGCAATCAGCGCTAAACAGCATCACTGATGCTGTTTATCGTTAGCCGAATTTACGAATGGGCATACAATAAACTGTCAGTTCTGGGCCAGCATTGGTCTGTGGATGGCAAACAACTGTCGACGTCCAGTCTTACTCCTGACGTATCCCCGATGCTGTTTGCTGCTATACTTCGTCTGCGGCCAGATTCAGTATCAGTATGCAACGAACCAGGCTATCTAGGCCAGATTTGGCTTCCAATCTACCGTTGGGTACCTACCGTACCCAACGAATGCGCGGGCCGACCATGAACTATTGCCGTTTAATGTGCTGTTTAGGCCAAGTTTAATGTAAATATCGGCTGACAACGAACTGTTGGGGCTGGGCCAGCATTGAGCTTTGGACGTCAGCTGTGCTTAGTTCCACTATATGATACTTTGCTTATAGTTTATTAAACATTGCTATGCATATTTTATAAGGACTTGAGGTTCGATCATTAAAAAAATGTATTCACACCCGTCAATATAAAAACAATACGTTATTAAACTAATAATCGCTATAAAAACAAATTATTTGCCATTAAGCATATACCATAATGGATCCGTTCATTCAAATGTTTATATATTGACTACAGATTCGAAACAAGCTGAGAAAATTTGCATACAGAATTTAGAAAAACCGACGTTTCTTTCCGGATTCAAAGATCATAGGAATTATTTTCATACGCGTTGTTATAAAAATACAATTTTTTGTTTGTTCTATCTTATTAGAGTATCAATCAGCTTATAGAAAGAATTACATTTGATAAATTTCGAACTAGTCGATAGCGTAGTGGTTAAGGTCTCGAGTTCGTGAGATAGACCTTAGGTAGGAAATTCGTAGGTAGGCAGTTCGATTTCCATTCAGACAGTAAATATGTAACTTGAATAAATATGATTGTGATTGATTTTCTTCATTTTTTTTTAAATACATACTATTCCTTTATGATGATTAATATAATTAACGCTGATCACCAGCGACAGGACCGGAGTGACATTACGAAGTTAACCCAAACATTGGTCAATGTTGGCGATAACGCCAGGCTAGTTGTTGAATATGGCTGACGCAATACTGGGCCTTTTGTAAATATTTTCACCGTAGTTTCTATATCTGCTGTGTATAAATGCTGCCAGCTTTGATTCGATTTACTCAAAGTTTTAAGCGAACGATCGTTTAAACATATATGTAAATATACATATATACGGTCAAATATCCATGCAGTTTCTAAAAAAAGAGTGACGTACGATAAAAATCTTATTACTTTTCTACCCAGTTTTTAGTGCAGTTACATCTTCAACTTTCAGCGTACTTTGCTCAAACATATATTTTCTCTTTAACCGGGTTTTCCACAAGCCTAATTCTCTCGTGGATTTCAAATGGCCACATTCTTGAGGGTAACTTTAACGATCAATTAGAAATTTCACTGCTCACGATTGCCAAGTGTAAAAGTTGGCGCGAATGATAATTCTCGCTGAGGTGAGACGCCGTCGGAAGGGCGCTGCGGTCGGGTTGCTCGTACAGCGCCACATATAAATGAAGGTTCCACGCGAATTTCCAAAGGCAAATCTACCTTCACGATCAAACGTGTAAAGTCATTCTTCTCTCTGAGGCGAAACCTTTTTTTTTTGCTTTTTTCATCAAGTATTTCAGGGGCAACTCTGGCGAAGTAGATAAAATCGGCAACGAAGAAAGAAAGAGAGAGAGTGACCCTTGAGCCAATAAGGATCCGAGCGATTGGGCCATAGCGTGTGTGAGCTTCTGGTTGGACGCTCCTTCACCTTGTGTGCCGGTTTGCAAAGAACCTTTGCGTATATGTGAGCCGCGGAAGGGGCATTTATTTGCCCGTTTAATTAGACAGTTGGTATCCTTATCCGGCGTGAATCTTTGTGCATGGGCTCGCTTCTCAAGTTGAGCAACCCCCCGCCGATGGCGCCGTATAGAGGCAAACGAGAAAGAAGCAAAGAGAAAAAGGGATTTAAAGGGAACAAAAAAACGAGATAAAGATGGCGAAAGAGGACCCTGAACTTCGACATGCACGTGCCAAATCTCTCAAAAGCCTTGAATCTTTTAAGGCGCACCTACACGACCCTTGCCTTGTGGTTCTCTCGCCATCTTGGCTTTATATCGCGAGCAAGTTAGTCTTGGCGAGTGTTTTTTCACATCCCCGATTCTCAATCCTACGGCGATTTACCTCATCGACGAGGTTCTCTCCCCCTCTTTTCCGCATCTCGAAAATCTACCATCCTATAAAAGCTCTTTCGAAGCAATTTAACAAGGACCCAATTGTAAGAACCAAGATTCTCGGGATTATAACTTTTCGGATATGTACAATTAGCCCGTTAAATTAGTTGAAATAGGAACTTTACGATGCTTCGACTTTCCTTGCAAACAAAAGTGGAGACCACTTTTATGGTCTCGTAATCCAATTTCATGTTAATTCGTTTTGTTTCTTTCTGCTGTCATCTTCCTATTATCAGTCACTCGAACTCGGTCGGTGGATTGATTGTTAAAAATTAAATTTTATTTGCAATTTTTTTATTTGTATTTACATTCACCAACGCACATAAATATATATGCACATATAATCAGATGAAATCCATTAAGCCGAAATACTGATTTATTTTATTTGCATACAATTTATATTTGCATCACAATGCATTACAATTTTCATTTGTTTTATTTGCATACTATTTATATTTAAATCAAGCAATACGATCCGGATTTATATATATATGTTTATTTATACGATATGTATATATATATATATATATATATATATATATATATATATATATATATATATATATATATATATTATAATTCCAATGAACCTTTTTATCTCATTTTGGTTGGCAATAAACACTTCTCACAGTGATGTGAACCGGTGTCAACGAGATACCACGATTGTTACATTTATTTTCTTCCGTCAACACGTGTAAATATAAGGCATATAAATTATAGTATATATGTATATAACACACTCGTAGATGATGAGATATATGAATTTGTCACTGAAAGAGCCAAGTGCCAGGGGCGCGCGCGCCACGAAGAGACGTCAGCCTGTCCGAGTATAATTCCCCGGTAAGCCGCAGTATGACTGACGGCTTTCTCATTGGGCATTAAAGTGTACTCTCTCTTCCTCTCCCTTTCTGTTCAGCATTTACATTTTTTACATCTCATCTTTGCACATTCCTAACGAGGTAGTGTATTCATATATATGTATAAGTAATACAGCAACGAAAATATTTCGAATATGTATTTTATCTGCCACAGATACGAGGCGAAAAAAAATGAAATTCTTGCTAATCAAGAGTGGCACTTGGCACCGTCATATACACGACCGAACCAAAGCACGTAAACCAATCATACACTCTGACGTGAGGCTCATTCTACCTCTCTCTCTTCCTTTTTCCCTTTCGTGCTGTTTCCTTTCTCGCACGAAAACCGAAAGTTTCACGTCAATGTCGTCCATTAAAACAGAAAAAAAAGGAACGAAACGGAAAAAAATAGTTATTTGGCGAGGACGAAAATAGAGTACTCAAAAGGGGCTCGTGTGAGAAGAGCCACCCGCGGGAGTGATGCCGAGTTCGGGAAACGAGTTAAAATTGGTTCATAGGGTCCAAAACGTTTTTGTCGACATTTGGGTTGAGGTGAAAACAAAAAAAATTGTCTTTTACCAATGTCCTCGTGATTCACAAAAATCGCGGAAGGTGAAAAAAGCTGTTTCAAAAAGAGTTCACGAAGATGCAAAATGGAGGAAAAAAGAGAAACGATGGGAAAAAGGAACAAAGGTCTGGGTTACACGTATTGGTGGATCTAATTTGTTCAGCTCTAATTTCGTGAGGAGAACGTCGAGAGGCGCTGACGGCGACATGGAAGATAAGTGATGCTAAGGAGCGAGTTTGAGATCAGGTTAAGGAGAAAGAAGGACAGAAAAGCGAGAGAGATGGAAAGAGAGGGGTAGGGGAAGAAGAAAGGAAAAGGTACGGAAGAGCAGAAGACAACCCAATGAGGTATACGGTCAGAGCTGAAGACACGCTGCTGTTGCGCGTACGTGCATGGTGCTTTTGCTGCTGGCCAGACAACCGTCTTGGCTCAGAAAGCACCATAGAGAAAACGAGAAAGAGAGAGAGAAACAAGAAAAAATATAGAGATGGAGAAATGAGGAAAGAGAGGGAAATAAATAAGGAGACAGAGATGGTAAGGTTAAGGCAAGGAGAGTAGGTTGAAGGTATAAGAGAAGATCGAGGCGGCTTCACACCGATCACCGGCTGACGTGACACGGCCAGCACATTCCTTCATGGGAGAATGCTAATCGTGGTCCAGCCGACGCTTGCTTCCTCCTACTCCTTCATTCTCTCCTCCTTATACTTCTTCCTTCACTCGAGCAACTCCCCGTTTATCCTGCAACTCACCGGTTCCTTCTTGGCTCTTTCCTCTTGCCTTCCTATTTTTTTTATCTTTTTACCCTCTCTCTTGCTTTCTCTCTCTCTCTCTCTCTTTCGACCCGAATAACTCGGCCGTGATCTCTCTCAAAGTCTCTTCGCGTCTTGTTCACGTGGGCCAAACCCTTTTACTCCGAATGCATCTGGTTCGCAACGATGAGGTACCAACACCGAGGTATGTATCAACTCTTGAGTAACAAAAAGGCGTTATTCAGATGGTTTTCCATGCTGAATCCTTCAGGTTACAACCTTGTAAATCTCAGCTTCTTATGTTTGCCAAACCCTTTTTCATGAACCTTCAATAACATGCGCATTTCCTTCCCTTCTCGGATCTTATTCGTATAACGATAGACTATTGCTTTTTCGTAACCTCCTTCATTGAAAAATATCGTGAGGGACATATATGTATAGAAAAAGTTCTATTGGATACCGTATTAGATGGACTATATATATGACTGTATGAGCTTCCAACTTGCTTATAAATCCTCTATCGGGGAAAAAGCTTAAGGCAGGAGGGGAAAGTTTGAAATTCGACCAAGGTATAGAAAACTGCAAAGCGGCTTAGTCAAGAGTGAATCAATCAACTTCTTTGCTCCTCTTTTTCGAACACAGGATAACATGGTTTCGGAATTCTGAAAAATAGGTCAAATTAGGGTGTGGAACAAAGAATAGATATGATCCGAGGAAATATGTAAGCCTGCTCGGAAATTTATCAGAAATTACCCAAAAAAAAGTAGTTTTATTCATATACCAAGTTTGGTCCATCGCGGTAAATGGTTTGATAAAAAATTCATCTCGATGAATTTGTTATTGGTGCTCACGTTGACAAGGGAATTAGTCAGTTGTAAAAGTAGAAAATCAACTTTTTTCAGTATGAAATACTCGGGTACACACGTTATTTTCCCAGCCAAGTGAACCCCATCAATATTATCCCCACCCAAAATGTCCCCCTCCAAAATATCCCAAATCAAAAATATCCCATATCCGAAATATCCTTGCCTACAAAAGTCCCTATAATTTAATATCCTCATCAAAAATAATCCAGGAATTTGGAAAATATCCTTAGAAGAATCCATGACAAAAATATCATCATCACATCATAGAGCATTATCAGGTGATACATCACCATATTAAACCATAATACATGAACCCATATCATACGTCATCATATCACACCAGATCACATCATTATGCATCATAATATATTCACATACACATACATAGAAATTATTTCATTGTTATCATTTATTTATAATAAATACATTATCATAAGCCATGCATTTTTTGCAATATCAATTTGAACAGTTTTAATCAATAATAAACTATGTTTCTTTACAAATTTGCAGTACAATTCAGAACGAAATGTTATGTGCTACTCCCCGCAAATATTGTAGTACATGACACTTCTTATATCCCGAGACCACGCATATATTATTTTTCATGGGATATTATGGGATGTTATTTACTGGGATGTTATGGCATTGGGATATTATGGCATTGGGATATTATTACACTGGGATATTATCGCAAGGGGATATTTTTGGTTGGAATATTTAAGCTGAGTTGTTTTTGGTGAGAAATTTTGGCACAAGTTATTCAGGGCGACACCCGAAATACCCATCCAAACATGGAGCTAAATCAAAAATTATAATGTATAAAAAAATAAGTAATACATTATTAAGAACCTTTGATTTTGTAATAAATATACATGATTAATAAATCCCCGTGTACAATTTCAAATTAGATAAAATACGATTATTTTTATTTTTAATATATTTAATTCATGTCCTTGCAAGAAATTAAAAGTTTTAAAGCTGAAACGTGTTTGTTAAAGCTCGTGAATTTAAGTCCGTGATTATTTGCGGTACATGTTCTCGCTATGAATATTTGACCAATTTGATATTTGGTATGCAGAATTCTGATGCGAGCATCGCACAGAAGTATTTAGCTTGCCCACGGCTCAACTAAAACGTATACACATTTGCCCGTATATATGCAAGTATAAGTTGCATCAAATCACTTTCGTCCTAGTCCCGAGTGTAAGTTTCGACATGGTAGCGCCTCCGCTAACTGATTTATGACCGGCACGTTAAGACTTGGGGAGTTATAGTTTACTCGCGCGACCTCAGCTCACATTAAAGTTAGGAATAGTTCGTCCATAATACCTCCATTACCTTATAATTCACCTCTCAAATACGTGCCTCTACTAGTTCCGAACGTATCCAACAGACCTGATAACCCGAGCGTGAAATGAGTTAGTGAAATTAAGTCTTGTGAAAATCGAATATTCTGCATAGAGAACGAGAATGTATGTCACCAACTTCTGTATCCGACTTTTTGTATTTTAAAGTGTCTTCCGGAGTGCTAATCTCGTACTATTGAAATTAAAAGTCTCATGTGATCTATTATTGCCTCGGGAAAAGTAGATTTATATGATTTTGTACTCAGTTTAGCTCAGCTAAAAAAGTAGCAGTCGTAGTTCCTTCGTTTATAACAAAGTTACAGTAAATGTATAAGTTTATGAATTATATATGCATTTACTAAATTTAATATTGGGGATGGATACTAATATTGGCGTTATTAAATCCCCAAACGATTATTTTATGCCCTATTTAATTTTAGCTCTTCGTTAACTTTGAAAAACACAATTATTACTCTTCCATTTAGTGGACGTGCATTAATAATAGGTTTCGGTTTATCCATAGAGCTTTTAACGAACTTTCCAGTGACAAATGCTTCGCTCTCGTTCAATTAGCTGAATATCAGTTTTTAAAATCGACTTCATGATTGTGTGTATAGAATTCATGGAATTCGATCGCAAATACGATATCGCAAATTTTGATCGAAATACGTTATTATTCGTTATGAGACGACATTAAGGGGACCGTATGGTCTAGAAATTTGAAAAAATCGATTTTTTTTTTTCGATATGTCGAAAGTATAGTATCTCAAGAATATACTGTGAAATTTTCATGCGGAAATTCTCAATATTACAGCTTCTACAGCCCATAACGCAGGTAGAGAGCGGTCCGCGCGCTCCTAACGGGTCTAGCGCTAACCGGTAACCTAATCGGAGCGCAGCAGCTGTCCCAATCCTTCTCCGAAAATATATACCTGTATATAGTACATACTATATACCTATATATACTTTTCCCTTCCCCGAAATATACCTATTGTCGAACATTTGTGAGGGAAACGGTCATTTCGCTTTCCCCTGACTTGATCAGTACAACGTTACGTTTTGACGAACCAACATCGAAAATTTTGAAATAAAATATCAGAAAATATGGATAGAAAGCAAGGCCGTGACTCTTCTAGACGACCATCTTCTGTAGGTCGCAAAAGATATTTCAAGGGCAATCGATTCACTATCGAAAATACTACTGATTTTACGAGCACGTCTGCGAAAAAATTAAAAGGCAATGAGGAATTGGAAGTAAACGTTAATCCTACTTTCAATTATTGCATCATCGAATTCAGCATGATATTTTTAACGTTGCAACAGTTGTTGAAGTGTAAAGATTGTAACGGTGCGGTCACTTTTAGCAAAAACGGACAATGTGGTCTAGGATTCAAACTCTCTGTGAAGTGTGAGTGTAAAGAAACTTTTATTTTGTCTTCGCCGTTAATTGATAAGGCATTTGAAATCAACCGTCGACTTGTTCTCGCCCTGAGAATGCTTGGAGTAGGATTTGAAGGCTTGAAAAATTTCTGCGGTCTCATGGATCTTGGACAAGGAATTTGTAAGAGTACATATTACGGCATCGTGGACAATATAAAAATTGCAGCTGAAGCCGTCGCGAAAATCGTTTTCCAAAGAGCATTGAAAGAAGAAGTCGAGTTGAATGTAAAAGCTGGGCGTCCCGCGGATGAACTTTCTGTGTCTGGTGATGGATCGTGGGCGAAACGTGGATTCTCATCGCTTCTCGGTATTGCCTCGTTAATAGGGAAATACAGTAATAAAATTTGAGATGTTGTCGTCAAATGCAGTATATGTCAAGCCTGCTCTCAATGGAAAGGCCAAGAGGATACGATTGAATATGAAGCGTGGTATCGAGAGCATGAAGATCACTGTGACGCAAATCATACCGGAAGTGCTGGCAAAATGGAGGTAGACGGCATCGTGGAAATGTTCAAGAGATCGGAAGAGTTGTACAACGTAAAATACGCGAACTATATCGGAGACGGCGACACGAAAACGTTCAAAGCCTTATTGGACACAAAGCCTTACGGGGATGATTTTTTAGTTTGCAAAAAAGAATGTGTTTTGCATGTTAAAAAACGTTTGTACAAACGTGCTGTTGATGCGAAAAAAAAACATGCACAAATAAAGAAAGCAACAAAGAAATTGACAGAAAAAGAAGAGGGAAAAAAGACACAGCGGAAATCGATAAATAAAACACCGAAGCGTCAACAATTGACGAATAAATTATTGCAAGAGCTGTCAACTTATTACGGTCTAGCAATTAGACGTAATTCAGATTCGACTGAAGGGATGAGAAGTGAAATATGGGCAGCATATTATCACAAAATTTCAACAGATGAAAATCCGCAACACTCGTACTGTCCTCCAGGTTCCGAATCGTGGTGCAAGTGGCGTCAAAGTGAGGCTGCAGGTACTTTAGACACCTACGAGCACCCACCTACTCTGTGCGATGAAGCACAAGAGATATTAAAACCAATTTATGAAGAATTGACAGCAGAGACTTTATTGGAAAGGTGTATTGGCAGTAATACGCAGAACAATAACGAAAGTTTCAATGCTTGCGTGTGGCACCTTGCGCCGAAACATCTGTTTGCCGGAAAAAAAATCATTGATATTGCCACTCACATTTCCGCTTGCATATTCAATGAAGGATTTGCATCCCTATTGAAAATAATGGAGACCATGGGCATAACAATCGGGCCACAAGCGGAGCAACTAGCGCAAAACCGAGACGAGCTGCGAGTATCGAGCGCCAACCGTAGGAGCACGGACAACTCCAAAGAGGCTCGGACAGCTCGAAGAAATGAAAGGAGTGAGGAAATCTTGAATTATGAACGTTCCGAAGGAATCCTATATGGTGCCGGAATCGCGGATTAACTGTAAGTATTCAAAATTTGCTCAATTTTTGAAAATATCTGTACCTCAAACTTTAAACTCATTTATCTCGAAACGACTTTTTTCGGCACTGCGCAGGTGAAAACAAAAAAACTATTCAACCGAATCACTTGAAATTTGGATATGTTGTTCACAACATGTATGGCTATCGTCGGAACTACAATCATAATTTTATTTAAATAATTTCTTATTGTTTATACTAAAAAACTAGTGAAAAAAAACCCGATTTTACGAATTTTTTTTCAAAAGCGCGCCATTTTGTCAATTTTTAATTTTTTCGATTTGTTCTAGTCCCGACCATAACTGCACTCTTTCTGATTAAGAATCTTCTTGAATTTTGTGTTTCAGATGAGTAGAAGTCTCGGATCGATCTTCACCGTCCGGGTCGGATTTTTCGAGAGGGTCGTCTTCAATGCCAATTATATGATAATAAACACTGTTTTTAAAATTAAAAAAAAATTTTTTTGTATACTTAATAAAGGTAGTAATAAACCCGAAAAGTTAAAACATCGATTTTTAAATTTTTTATGGCAAAAAAAAAATCGTGAAAATAGGTGAAATTTTCGTGCTCTAGACCATACGGTCCCCTTAAATTGCAAAACACCGCGGTCAACGCAAGCGGGTAATTAGCGCAATCGATATCCTTTATTTCCTACAAGCATTGAAAACTCAAATTCTCTTCACCATTCTCACAATTTTTATCCTCACCACCAAACTCACCATACAGAATTCTAGAATCACAGCTTAATACTGGACTCGTTACAGTATATTGGAATAAAATTGATTTTATATCCTTAAGAAGTTTATTCGGAGATTACGACTTTTCAGAATTTGTCAATCCTGGTACATATCGTGAAGTGCGGTTAAAATTACTTAAGTCGCGATGTTTCGGATCGAAGTTTTTCTCGTCCTTTCGCGGAGAAGGCGAAATCGGATGATGCAAGGTTAAACAGAGTGCAATGCCCACCTTTTTTAAAAAGCCCAGCAGGGGGACGAGACAGAAGACTTCAACAGCCGTTGTGGATGTGTTTCTCGCGCGAGTTTATGGCTACGGTTGCTTCGTTACCCAGATGACTGACACTTCGGTCTGCGTTAACCGTATAAGTCCAAAGGACATCGTGTCATATTTTATTTGCACTCGAATGCTTTTCGGCTGGGTTATACACCCGCGAAACCCACTTGAAAGAGAGACAGAGAAAGAGAGAGAGAGAGGGAGGGAGGGAGAGGGAGAGGGAGAGGGAGAGAGAGAGGGAGAGAGGGGGGGGGGGAGAGAGAGAGAGAGAGAGAGAGAGAGAGAGAGAGAGAGAGAGAGAGAGAGAGAGAGAGAGAGAGAGAGAGAGAGAGAGAGAGCGGATACTTCGGAACCCATCATGATTTGACGTCTTCGAAATTGTAGGTGGGAGTGAGAAAAATAAAGTACTTCTCCGTGTTAATAAAAATAAGATGCGGGGAGTATTCGAACAGTCATCATGAACAAATGTTTCACACTGTTTTACACTGTTATTTGATTTTATTATTTTCATATATTTTTTTAGATATTTATTTGTTTTCATTCATTATTTCGCATCGTCGGGTTCTTTTTTTAATGTTATTTTATCTTGGAATCATGGGTTAAGGTAGATCGGTAACGGCTACGTGATCTTTGCAGTATCTATTGTAGACCAAAGTTTGCAAATGCAAAATTGACTTTGAAATTATAATCTTATTATTTTCGAAATATAAACAGCGGAGAAAGGATATTTTTATATGATTTTATTGTTCAAAAAATGTTTAATAATTGAAATTCGATGAGCACAGTGGATTGTAAAACGTGTCATAGCCGTTACTGTCATTTATTTGCCGAAACTATCAGTTTTGTTTATAACATATATAGTGTATTTACACAAAGGAATTACGCAACGGCAGAGATTTTGCTCGTTTTTCTATTACCATTAATTCTATCGATATTTATCGAATACGGTAAAAACATTGTAGAACAGAATAGAAAACATTGTTAAATTAGCAAACTATCAAGTCTGAAGGCATGCTCTAGCAGACGCCGAATACAGACTTGCTAAGCGCTCTCGCGCTCTTTCCCGTATTATTCCTGTAGAAATCTCAATCATTTTACAATGAATATTTTTTTATTATTCAGTCGATTTTTAACGGTAACCGTCCATAAACCCAAGCACTTTTATATTCAGGAATATTCGCGGAATACAGTGATCTATTTTTTATTACGAAATCTTGGAAATACCGAATGTAAAAATTCAATGAGTCTTGACGTGCATACGATTTTTCTATGCTCGTAGGGATAACCATCTGGAAACAGTCAATGTTTACGAATTAATGACTAGTAAACTAGATGGTAACTAGCGTCCAAATTGCAAATATCAATTCATCCCGTATTTATGTGTAATTACAAAAATTGTCAGCCCTTCATTTTGGATGGCTCAAATTTACCGATCTACCTTAAATTTTAACTATGGAATAACTAAAAAATACGAGAACATTTAACCTTAGACTTTCTCTAATTTTGGACAACGGTATTTAAAAAAACATGACATCTTTCAAGATTGGCGAGGTGGTGGATTGAACTGAGAACTTTTGAAGAATCGGAGAAAATACAATTGTACTATTCAACTTTCAGAGGTTAAGTGTCAGAAATATTGGCTCACAACAGAGTTCCTCGTGTACATATCAGCCAAAGATCTAAATACTCAGTCAAATGCTAATTTTGTTTCATTTTTTTCGACACGTCTGCTTTCTCTCCTTATTCGTTGATTTCGTTAAAATAAGTTGGTCAAAGAGCTTCGATGTATATGTCATGAAATTAATATACGAATAAATGTAGATACGCATACGTGTGTAAAGTTTGACGAGACATCTCGACGAAACTTTCTTTTTTACGTTTCTCAAAGTTATAAAACGTGATATATCGGATACTCGATGACCTGACTAATTTTGAGATTCAGATTTTTCGTTCGTGCATACACAACAATCGATCTTTCATCGTCGGGTGACTCGCCTCTGAGATGGTGCTTAAATCATGATGACTCGAGCTCGCCACACTACATGGACGTCGCTTTAACGCCTCGGCAATATTTTCTGTCTCTTTTCCTCGTTTTAAGGCTCTGCGTCTCTCTCTCTCTCTCTCTTTCTCTCTCTCTCTTATTCTATCCTTCTCTTCCTTCTGCATCGACCGACGGCGGAGACTAATGATGAGCAATGATCAGTCGAATGCTCGAAGCGTACGATCTTTCCTCTCTCACACTTCTGTCTCTTGAGAATCTCTCTCGCCTTGTGACTCTCTGCCGGGTCTCTCGGAAAACTAAGTGGATATAGATAGTCGCAGTTCTTAGGTTTGCCACTATTGATTACCGATGATGTATGGCAACAATATGCCATACACGAAATGAGAAAATCCATCAAACTGATGACTGCGCATCGAGGCTTTCAAGAAAGAGCTAGGCTTGTTTCATTCATTTAGCCCGCGAGTATAATAGGGAATGCATTTAAAACTGTCGACTAAACATAAAATAATATAAGATTTGAACACGAAAATTGTGAAGGTCCTTTTGGTTAAGATTTTCTTGTGGAAATTCCGGTACGTGTCTTCGTTGGGGTCTGCGTGCACTGAACTTGAATGGACATACACTGCGTACACTAAATGGAAATGGACTTACATTTGAAAAATTATCGTGGAAATCATGGGAACGAATGGATATCAGGGAATATTCAGATTAGTATTGAACGTTACTACTCATTGATGTCCAGTAAAATATTTTTGAAAAAATCGCGTATTTTACAGAAATACGCGATACAACTAAAATATTTAAAAATTGTGTATTTTTAATAAAAATACTGATAGGCGTTTAAAAGTTTTTACCGACAATTATGTAAATTTTATTGTGCTGCCCGATAAAAATTACAGTGCAGTTATTCCTGTATAACCTGTAAAAATTAACATACTGCACTTGAATTTTTACATTTCCGGATCATAAAAAAAATTACTTAATTACTTATTAGAATTTTCATTTATTTCCACCCGTACAGCGAAGTATTACTGCAATTTCTGATGTGCATTTTAGCGTAGAATTTACTTTGTAATTTTTCTCATCTGTAATTTGAAGTTTTACTGTTTACATTATAATTACAAGTACTAACATCAAATAATTGATCTTAATTTTTGGGTAAGTGTTTACTAATCGGAAAGCTCGCCATGAAACTTAATACGTTGAATTTTTGTAAATCGAGATATATAAGGGAAGAAGCTATCAGTTTGAAAGTTTCAAAGTTTGTTACGAGTCCTGCCACGAGTAAATGGGTAGCAGTTTACGGTGGTATCTGCATTTCGTATAAATGACCGAGCAAATTTGACGTGTTATACACACTGACTTGATATAAACACACACGAAGCTTACGTTTAGGACCAAGTTCGTGCCACAATAGCCGCTCAATGATGGTATTTAGATAATGAACCAATTAGGTAAACATGTATAGAAGTAAAGTCGATCTGCCGCGAGAGACTGGGAGAAAGAGAAAAGAGAGGAAGCGAGTGTGTAAGAGAGAGAGAGAGAGAGAGAGAGAGAGAGAGAGAGAGAGAGAGAGAGAGAGAGAGAGAGAGAGAGAGAGAGAGAGAGAGGGAGGGAGGGAGGGAGAGAGCGAGAGAGACAAGGAATGGATCAGTATGCATTCATACGGTAACTAATACGGGTAAAGATGCTTGCGGTGTTCTATGTAGCGTGTTCAAAATAACATTAGAGAGAAGCTTCTCTGTATGATTCTACCCATTGCAATAGATACGCGCACGTGGTCTATTATCCAACCACGTGCAATCCGAGATTTCCCTCCGATTCAACGTTTATTCCCCTATCTATTGCATATATGCGAGTATTTGCAATAACGGCTTTTTAGCCACGAGTATTGTTCTCTCGAATCCCATTTTCCCCTTGCGAAACATATAATCGTTTCTGGAGAGAGAGGACGACGAGGAATTTTTCTCAAATTTCATTCGATCGGGACTCGGAACGGTGTAGATGCGAATGGGATTTGGTAAAAAAAATCGCTACTTTAGCACAACTATTGAATCCTCGAAATAAATTGGAAAAAAAATTTGTTTACCGTATTATCCGCCATTGAGATTCCTAAGAACTTTTATACCAGTTTCGAAATACCGGCGTAAATGTTTCTTCGATTATTCCCGTTGCCATGGCTGACCGATGAAATTTATTTTGCTCATTTCCTTCGTAAGAACAACGTGTGCGCTTCTATGGACCAATTTTTTTTTTCAACGGCCAAGTACACGCGCATGTTTACCTACAGGACGGAGAAGTGGAAATACAGGGAAATAAGCAGCAAAAAAGAGAGACCCTCCACAACGTCGTAAGGTTTCACGTTTGATTTCCTTCTACGTAAATTCCGATCTCGGTTAAGCTTTTTGCGAATCACAAACGCACGGATATCCGCTGCTCGAGCCTGCATCGCGACAATACAAAGCATACTGTATAAACAATAGCATTTATTACCCTCTCACCGCCTCGACAAAATACTGCGAGTAGTATATACCCTCCGCGTGTATCTACAACGATATTTGCATAGCCCTCTCATTTCCTTCTCTCTTTCTCTCCTTCTCTTTCACTTTTGATCCTTTCTCGCTATTTCCTGCTTCAGGTTGAACGAGCTGTTTGTATGCACAGCCCAGGCTTTTATGTGTGGGAATCGAGCAATGAGATGGCATTGGTTATTGACAAGTTTGGAAAATGTCGTCGATTCTCGTGCAATTTATACTCGACAGTGCGAGCCTTCGTAATCCTCAAGACGGCTGCAACTTTTTTTTCGCTATATTTCAACTTCGAACGAGAAAGGTAATAAAATGTTTGGCACTTTATCGAGTTTTTTCCTTGCCTCGTAAAACAAACTCAGTAAATACCTAGAGAGCATATTTTTTATTTAATCCGAGCGATCCAAAGCTCGCTGGTTTTTTGGTTTTGTAGACCTTTCCGTCGTATCGCTGATGAAAATAGTAATACCGCTCTTCTAGCTCGATCGAACGTTCGATTTTTCTCTCGTTTTTTCTTTTTCTTTTCTTTTTGTTTCTCTCTTGTTGTTGAAGGACATATAAATAATCGAACGTTTTCTCGGTGACTCCAGCGGCAGCTTATACAGCCGATGCTTGGACGAACCTGTTGCCGCGGGACGAGAAAAACTTGTGGCAACTCGCGCGCGAAAAGGGAAGGATCTCCTGATAAAAATCTTGCCCTCTCTCTCCCTCCTCTCTTTTCTCTTTCTTGGAGATGTTTCTCCGATTGGCTACGATATCGAGATGGAAAAAGAGACGAGAAATGGCGCGGGCTGTTTGTGCAGCCAGGGTTAACCAGGTGCAAAACAAGGACACTTTTAAGGTAACCTGATGGTACACTGCGACTATTTTTACCTTTCACTTATAAATTGCAATTTGCTCTTATATCTTAACGAGTCACGTATACACATGATTTACTACTTCTTACGAGTACAGTATCTTTTGTATATCGTTAAACAAAAGAAATTTACATTAAAAAATTTGCGTTTATCGTGTTTGATTCTGGTTTGGTATATAGATTTCTTATTTGAAATTCTTACGTGCGGTTAAATTTTTCATTTAAATAGACCAATTGAACTTCTTTGAAGCCTACAAAACTAGACTATTTCCACATCCACCAATACGGGGCAGAATTTCTTAGAGGCAGACGACAATAACTCAAAGACCGTTATACTTTCAATTTTCTCGTTTGCAACAATCATTGAAAACTCGATCTGGAATCGTTTGAAATGATTAATGATTCAAACATATACGGCGGTATTGTAAGCCGTGTATATATATGTAGAATTACCGTTACCCACTGAAATAAGTAAGCGTAATATTTCGTAAACCTTTGTAGAACAAAGAATGTGACATACCGAGAGTACTTAAGGTATGTGGGGGAGTGTTCCCATCAAGGGAAAGATTATAAGCGCATACGTGCATTGCTGATGACGTAGTAGCTTGCTTCTTGCAAGTAGATATATATAGGGAGAAGAGCCTGTTCGAAAATCGAAGGGACGGCGAGCCCAGAGGCTCTGACATGTCACGATGAGTGACGTGCATCGATGAGTATACCTCGCGGATTGCTCGCGGCTCTTTCGAGTATGCATGAATTTATAGTATAACTATATGCCGTATTATATATAATACCGCGAGCTCTTCTTTCACCTTTCTCTCTCTCTTTTCTCTCCGGTCTATCCCTCGTTCGCTCTGGCTTTGCGATTAATGAGATGTAAACAATTTAACGGTAAATTAGGCACAACAATAGGACGGCCGATCAGCCTTGGTGAACGTTTCATCGTCGTATTTTCCCCATCCTACTCCTTCGTTCGTGTGAGAGAGAAGACAAGACCTTACAATGTATTTGTACGTATAGATGCATCGTCAAAAGACCGACACGAGAGACTGACCATCAGAAGCTTACTCTCTCGTTCTCTTTCTCTCTCTCTCTCTCTCTCTCTCTCTCTCTCTCTCTCTCTCGCTCTCTCTCTCTCTCTCTCTCTGTCTCATTTTCTCCCTTTCTCTTTTTGTTTCTCATGTTCTGTCTTTGTCTTTCTTATTGGTTGATGGGCCATCGCGCAGCAGACATTCCGCCATTGCCTACAAATGCTTCATTACGTCTTTCATACGACGGAAGTTTAGAGCCACACGCTATACACGCAGATTTATATGCGGTGGGAACGATCCTCGAGAATTTCGTTAATATTCTTCGCACACTGACAAAACTCCCTTGCATATCTTCTTTTTTCTTCTTCTTCCTTTCGAGCCTTTTCACGCATGAGCGGAACATATCTTTTGAAACTAATTTCAAGCGTCGTGTGTCCTCTCCGAACATATACCCTCTTTTCTCCTCTCTTCTCTGAGATCTTTCTCTCCCCCGCTTTATTTCATCGCGGTTCAGGTGTCAAGCGGTTCGTAGTTTCTCGCGCGATAACAACATCTTATCTCCTTGTTCTATGTGGATATTTAATATACATATGTTTCACACACTTTGGAACTACCAAAGGTGTCTCCTATTTTGATACATTAACTTCTACTGTGTTTGGATTTTCTTTATTTTCGGTCCCTGTTTTGTTCAAAATTATTTATAGCTTGAAATTTGAAATATTTTATCGTGTCACCTTTCCGTTTTTTAATATTTTTTGTATAGAATCCTGTGGAACAAGAGTGTTTTCAGCATAAAAGTTGACAAATGAGAAGATCTTTCGTCGAGACTATATTGTAAAGAATAATTCACATTTAAATACCTGTGTTTTTTTTTGTGTAAAGAGAATGAAAAATAATCTAATTTCGACGCAACCATAACCCTAATAACGAAATAAATTTTGCACGGAAGAATGGTCGCTGCACTATGAAAAAGAGAGTTTCAGAAAAACTAATAAAAAATATTTCGAGCCTGTTTTTTTACCTTATGATAAAATTTCGCAGAGCTACAGATTTTTCAGAGTGGGTCGGGCTTTTGTCCGATTCAAGTTGAATGGAATATGTGATAGAGAGCGTCGATTTAGGGAATCCGAGGGTTTCATGAACAAAAACCACTTTTGTGCGGTCCTTAACCTGGCGAGTGTCTCGTGTATTTTTTATACTTTTATTTTCACTGTCAGACACTTTCGTTTAATACATGTTATACACATATATATTTTCAAACATCTTTCACAAGAACCATGCGAAATTACGAACGCTTTAAAAATGCGTGAAATGAATTTATGCACAAAGTACTTCCTTTGTTCGCGTATCTCAACGTCTTATATATATTTGTCTCTTCTTCTCGAAGCGAGCAGCAACCATTTTATTTTCATTTACAAAATAGTTAATGGTTCAAATATGCACGATAAAGTTTTGGGTTTGAAAACACATGGTTCGGTCATTAGAATCTCGACAGCTACGGAGGACACCTGTTTCGCCTTAGCTCGCCGTTATTTTATGGAAAAAGTGCTTTTTTTAAGAAGATGAAAAAAAAGTGGGAGAAAAAAATCTATATTGGCGATTTTATTTTGTTGCGACACATCGATTGGCCGTAGTTTTTTCTTAATACCAACTTCGAATTCCATGCTTAGCAAAATATATCCACATTATGTAGCACACATTAGTACGCCGGTATGTTATTCAACAGAGGGGTTTTTTTTAAATCAAACATAAAGCTGAGGACGTCTTATTTTTTCTTTTTTTTTGCATATATAAACATCGAGAACGAATAAATTACGATATTTAATACAATTTGGGTAAGCAGGTATTTCGGTCGAGTGTGTTTCACTCCTCCTTCCGTACGTTGACCATTTCGGAATCCTTGGAGAGAAGCTGCGAGGCTCCGTAAATCCAGCATTCGAGTTCAGAAAAGTGGTTTCCAGAGAGGTCTTTCGAATTTCAAGGATTGTGAGGTCCAAAGTAGAAGGAAACTTGTCTCGATTCTCTCGCTCCCTCTTCGCATATACATATAAGTCTTTGCACCCTTTCTCGTACAACATAGACTTGTTTTCTTTTATATACCTTTCGGTTCCTCGCTCCAAACATGCATTCACTTTCCATCCTTCTTTCTTTTCGTCTTACTCTACGCTTCGAGCGCTTCTAATTTCCCAGTGGATAAACGGATTTCAATGTACTGTCAGATGGTTCTTGGGGCCGCGGTCTACAAGCCCTTCCTCGTTCGGTGACGTATAAAACACAGCGATCATTAAAAATTTCCCAACTTTGGAGAATACTCGGAAATTTGTCAATTTCTCCCTTTAGAATTATGGAGAAATTCCTTATTTTCTATGTTAATGTGACAATACCATTTCACAATAACTTTCAATATCTACATTTTACTTTCTATTCACTATTTTCAAAATTCAAAAATCCAATCACTTAATTAGAAATTCTTCTAGTTCTCAATTTTCTTCAATTGAATGTTACTATCAAAACTAACCAGAGTCCGTGCTATTTATATCTTCAAATCCACCACAGATAGAATGATTAATTTGCCTTGGAGTAATTTTGGGGCATCAGAGACATGCACCAAACTATAATTTGACCAATTAACTGGTTATGACGCATATGTTCGCCTACAATCTACGTGCCAAAACTAGTAATAACGACTATATTTGCACATTGACTAATTAGTATTGGAGACGGTGAGCGCTATCGCTGGTACCAGTTTTGGCACGGCAAACGTTTGAAGTTCCTACCAATTAAATATTTAGAATATAAAATTATACAAAATAATTGAAAAAAGGTAATGAGAAGGGAAAAAGAAAATTTATATTCTCAGTAATGGTGACATGTGCAACTAATAATACAAGTTCAAGCTCTATTAAATATACAAACACGAATTGAGCCAAATCACACACATTCATACAAGAAACACTGATATGCGATGTAATTCGGTGATATAATAAAATGAATAGATTGGTATTACTCGTAAGGGTCTAAATCATACAGATTCTACAGAGGGGGAGAGAAAAATAGAGGAGAAGACTAAAAGCTATATATAAATAGTGAATAAGCAAGCTGCATAATGCAGAAAGGATGACTCGAAGAATGATGTGAAAAGAAAGAAAGAGAGGAAGGCGTGCTTAGGGCGGGGGTTGGTGTGAGAAGAGCAGGGCGGATGAAGACTTAACTCATCACCGTGGTTGTTCGCGATGGTATTCGCCACTTCTCTTTTTCAACGAGTGAGGACGAAAACGGAGGACGAGAGTGAACAGTAACAGAAGTGTGAGAGTAGGAATGAAGCTTAGTCTTGAGAATGAAGCTCGTTGCTCGTTCGTTCGTTTATTGCGTCGAGTGAGTAGTAGTAGATGAAAGAAGAACAAGAAAAAGAAGACGACGAAAGATAGAAAGAAGTCGACGTTCTTCGGATAGGGATGAGCTAGTGTATAAGGACTAGAGGGCGAGGAAAACGAAGGCACAGAAAAGAGAGAAGAGCGACTCGAAAGCAAGGGGCAGAAGGAGGATTGCGAAGAAGAGGAACTTGAGAGGGTTGCAAGAGAGTAGTGGTAGTAGTAGTAGTAATAGTAGTTGTAGTAGTAGAAGTAGGAGCAGAAAGTAAAAAGACAGAAGGTGCACAGCAAGAAGCGAGATGAGAGAAGGTGAGGACGTCGGGCAGGAGC
>OZ022415.1:43663480-43760379 GCA_963989365.1 Rhimphoctona megacephalus | reverse complement strand
AAATATATATATAGGTGTATGTATGTAAGTCGTTGACGCGCGGCGCGTGCCTCGGTCGTAATCTAAATATCATCAACGAGCGTTACTAAATGGAAAGTAATACCACATCGCGCTGGGCACCGGGCTCTCGCATTATGTACCTCATATATACGTATACATACGCATGTATATACGTATACATAAGGTAGGATGATGATACGCGAAGCGGAGCGGTATTATAAACCGCGCGAGACGAGACCGAGACACACCTTGTGCAGAAAATATAACGATATATTATTTTCCATTCGCAATGCATCACAAATACTCTTTCTCTCATACTCCTCTTTTCTCTCTGCCTTTCTCTCTATCTCTTTCTTCTTCTCTTAACATTGCCTCAAACAACTTTTTCTCAACAATTACGTAACGAGAAAATGTTTAATGGTTTAACTGAAAATGACTAATAAGCCGTCAACACTGCAACGCATTATTTATGATTTTCATAAATCAACGTGTCCCCTTGTTACACATATATCTATGTACACGCAGATACGCAATATGTACATTTGTATACGTGGGTACGTGTAGCCAAAGTATAATTCGTATCCGATTGCTTTTTCGTGAAATTAAAAGTTTGTCCAATATATATATTAAATACGTACATACGCACAGATACGTGTATGTGGTTAAGTTTGCAGGTATACGCATAAGCGTGTACTCGTTCGACTGCCAATATTCGATAAGAGTTATTGCCATGGTCACTGAGCTGATTGTGAATGCAAAAACTGGAGTTGGTTTGGTTGTTTTTTTGTTATTGTTGTCTTTGCTGGATCTTTTTCTATCTCTGTCTTTCGGTTTATGTATAGTATATCGTGCTATCCTTTTCTCTCCTTCCCTTCATCTTCGTATTCAGCTCTTTAACTCTTCTTTCTCTCCTCTCTCTCTCTCTCTCTCTCCTCTCTCTCTCTCTCTCTTTCTTTCTCTCTCTCTCTCTCGAGTCCGCGCTGAGTTTCATAAAACCTTTGCATCTCGCATGTCGGGAATGCAATCATCCTTGCACAGGTTTGTTGGAGTACGAAAGTCCGGTTTGGTCGGTTGAGAGAGGGTTTCAGTGCGAGAGAGATGAAAAACAAGAGGGACAAGGAGAGAGAGAGAGAGAGAGAGAGAGAGAGAGAGAGAGAGAGAGAGAGAGAGAGAGAGAGAGAGAGAGAGAGAGAGAGAAGATGCTCGAGGCAGATTCTCTTACTATCCCTTATAACCTGGCGAGTTGCGAGCGCAATCCTTTGCTTCGCTCTCTACCTTTTGCTCTCCCTCCCTTTTTCCCTCCCTCCCGCCCTCTCTCTCTCTCTCTCTCTCTCTCTCTGTCTCTCGCTCTTTGCGATAGTGTGTTATATTCAGTTCGCTGTTGCGTGAGAGAGATAGAGAGAGAGAGAGAGAGAGTCTGCGTGTGTTCTCTGCTTGCTGGGAGATGGGAACGAGGTCCAACTGTGACCACACCGTGTTCTCTTCTACTCTTTGTGTGTAAGCTGGATGCTGGTAAACCTTTCTCGCTTTCTCTGTGATCTCCTCTTTTCCAACTCCAGTCAGCGCTGAAAGAGAGAGAGAGAGAGAGAGAGGGATTGCTTTCGGTCAGCATCAGCAGAAGCAACGATTCAACATCAGCGACGCGTAATTTCGCGGTTAGAACTCTCTGCGCGAGACCGGCAAGAGGGCCCATTGACTTAAGCGATCGCGACAAGGAAAACGAGAATCGCGACGTATACCGTCTCTCATCGCCGTTTCTCTCCTTCTCTCTTCTCTCTGTTTCTGCGATTACACGGAGATCGGAGGACTCGAGCACCTAAAACGGACATTCTACAGGAGTGATTTAAGATTTAAGCGGTCACGGAGAAAGAGGAAATCACTCGCTCTCTCGCTCGTTCTCGCAGCTTGTTTGCCTGGATAGATCGATGTTCGCCTAGTAATACAACCAATAGAGAGGCTCTCACTTACTCGTCTTTTCTATTTCTATCGCGCTTGGTACGTTGACCCAACGGGTGGTGCATACACAGATATACTTTATACCTATATGTATTGTATGTGTATTGATACAACATATTCCTTTCGCTATTGACCTTAAGGCTTACATAAAGTTACGCGAAGACCGCACAAATCGCCTGCCAACGACCTGACCATTCCCATAATGACCTTTCGCGCTTTCTGCACACTCACATACTTAGTCAACGCGAAGAGTACTCGACAATACCGTCGCAGATTTATGTATATATACATAGCTATATAAAATTATACATAGATATACATATGAATATATCCTTAATGTCATTATATATATTTGCTATATATCATCTGCCGTCATCAGACTCGAATTTTGTCTCTGCGCATGATTGATGACAAATGCCCCTCTTTTCTTCTCGACCTCAGAGATATCAGATCTCGTACGTCTCCGTTATATATGTCATCCCGTAAGTTCATCTGTAGGATGAATAACGCCAACGAAGAATTTGTTCGAGTACGGCTGGATCAAGCTCGCTATTCGACCATCTTAGTTTCTATTTTTATATACTTGTGGCGTCATATGGTCTTATTCGTTTTGTTAACGGTATTACATACATATATATGTTTTCTTAAGCTGCAGCCAACGTATATACGTAATTAATAGGCTAAATGTTCGGACAGGGAAGTAAGAAAAACGTTAAGTCTCGTTTTATTCAAGAATAAAAATGAAAGAATGAGAGAAAGAGAGATAACGTGCGACAGAGTCACTCTGCGTCTGCAGATCCTTTTGTTCGGAGTCTACACCATGCTGCCTCAACTCGCAGGCACTCTTCCAGCAACAACGAGATGAGAAAACTTGCGTAGGCAGAAATGTGCTCGTATATATCGGGCATTTTACGTTTACTTGGACAGCCTCTCATTCAGGCCAACTCGAATCACGTCTATTATCCTTCATATAGTTGCGTCAGTTTCGAATACTGATTCCATTTTATTATTTATATTTTCCCGTTTATTTTATAAACATTGACATTTATATTTTTGAATTTCTAAAAAAGGAACTGTCATGATATTTCGGTGGTGTTTGGGAGCAACGTAATATGAACGTAGGAAGTAAATAGAACATGTCATTTTTCATCCAAACATAACAGACATTATTTCCGGTCATAAGATTTTTCTAGGCTCCGTACGACGTTTATTATTATAGAAAATACAAGGCTTGGTACTTACTTTTTGTTTTTCCAGCAATCATGTCTTAGACTATAGACTCATTTACGTATAATCATAAAAAAGAAATGATCCTCTACTTTGAGATTTTTTAGTCAAGCCGTTCCTCTGTGAGAGTGGTTTAAAAAAAAAGAAAAGCCTGAAAACCGTCATATTCGAGTATATAAGAATGCGGCAAGGCTCGCACTGGCTTTTTTTTAAATACTTGGCGTTGAGCCGTTACCGCGGCTCTTGATTTACATATATTCAATCAGTTTACGTATATTCAATAGGGTGGTTAAAAAAAATTGATATTTTTTTCTTGAAGGCAATGACGAGAAAATATTAATATGAAAAAGTGATTTTTCTAAAATTTGGGTGATTTCAAATATTTTTTAGATAGAGCTCAAACGACTTCCCGATGATATTTTTTTGCAATTTCGGCAAAAAATCATAATATAAAAATGTCGAATTTTCGGTATTGCAACAAAAGATGTTAGTATTCTGTGCAAAAGTGATTCTCCCAAAATTTGGGTGCTTGAAAAAAAAATTTAGATCGAGCTGAAACGACTTTTCGACATTTTTTCTACTTTCGGCTCAAAGTCATGATAGAAAAATGCCGATTTTTCTCGTTATTGCAACAAAATATGTTTGTACTTGGCGAAAAAGTGATTACCCCCAATTTTGGGTCTTCTCAAACATTTCTTTGAGGTCGCTTAAGCAAAACGAAATTAACGAAAAATTTCGAAAATTCGCTTCAGTAACCTCTAAATATTTTTTTCGGGTGGCTCAAATTTAGGGAAAATGACTTTTTCATCAAGTACTAATATCTTTAGTTGCAGCACCGAGGAATTTTTTCAGAGATCGCCCCAGCTATCTGTCGATATTTTACTGTAATATAAAAATTTCAATTATTTCCGAGTTGTAATAAAATATGTTAGTACTTGATAAAGAAGTGAATCTCTCAACATTTGAGCCTTCTAAACTTTCGGGAGAATTACTTATCTATCAAGTACTTACATCTCTTGTTGCAACACCGAAAAATTGACATTTTTAAATAATGATTTTCGGCCGAAATTGTAAAAAAATATGAAAAAGTCGTTTGAGCTCTATCTAAAAATTTTTTCATAACACCCAAATTTTGAGATAATTACTTTTTTTTATAACGTACTAATATTTTTCATCGTTGCCCCAATGAAAAAAAATATCGATTTCATTTAACTATCAATCATTCAACCGTTGTTATTAACTATCAATAACTATTCAATCATTGTTATCAACCTAAAGTTGTAATCGTCCGCAGATATTTCCGTATAGGAACCACTGTGCACGGCGAATTACGGAATTAAAACTCGACTGCTTGCATGTGGATTAAGATTGAGAAGAATAAAAAATAGTTATACTGAGAAAAAAAATTTGTTCATCGAACAAAATTTCATTTAGCTGGACGAGAAAATAGTGAATTCAACAATTTTTTTTTTGAATGGCAAATGATTTAGTTTATTCAACAAAATATAGTTGAATCCATCATTTTCTCATCCAACTAAATGGGATTTTGTTCGATGAATAAAATTTTTTTTTCAGTGTACAATTTAAAAAAAATGTGATCCAATTTGATAAAATGACAAGAGTAATAATATTAATTTTAGTCACAGTCTTGATCAAATCAGAAGTATTGGCACAAAACAAAATAGGGTTGATACGTGGGTGCAAAAATAATGAGACACATACGGCGTTTCTCACGATAAATACCCGGGAAAAAATGATTTTGGCTGAATATATATAATTATATGTTATTGTATATAGAAACATATGGGTCATTCCACATCAATTCGACCACTTTTGAACCCGACCCCCTTCGATTTGGCTGAAACTTCGCAATTTTCTGTTACGCCACTAAATAAATTTTTGTGAATTTTTTCAAATTTTTTTACCGAAGGCAAAAAAAGTTATGAATGTTAAAAAAAATGGCTTTTTCTTTTTCAAATAGCTATAACTTTTTCAAAAATTGACCTATCGGGACATTTTTGTTTTAAGTTTTGTTTTCGAATGTACTTTTCTGAAAAAAATACAAAAATAATTTTGGAAATCAAGTTCTATGGAAAATTTCAGTTTTTTGGAAAAAACCATGAATTTTTCAAATTCCGACACTTTTAATTTTTTTTTTTATTTTCCCAAAAAATCTTTGACATATTTCGGAGTTAACCCCGCTAGTTGCTTAGTGGGCCGATTTTTTTCTATTTTTTTTTCGATTAAAAAAAAAAAATTATTCGTTGTCAATTTTCAACTCCTCTGCATTCAAAAATTTTATTTCACATAGAAATCAATCTTAGTAAATAATTTCGAGATATCCTATACTTTACACATAATCTAATTCAATGATATATGATAAGCATTTCACAGGTAAAGCGATTATCAATTATTTTTCTTGTAATACGATTATAATAAGGCTGTAAAACTCCTAAAGGATCGATTTGCCAAAACAAAATCAATCGCTGGAACTCATTAATTACATTGTGTCATTCCAGACAAAGATGGTTGCCTTTATGTCCGAAATTTTTCGAATTCAAAGGAATACAGAGTATGTAAAATATTTAAGAGCCAAAGGAGGTAAAATAAATTGATCTGTAAAATGGGTATTACAATAAAAATAGTTATATTACCCATGAAATGCTTATCATAAATTATTGAATTATATCATGTGTAAGGTATAACATATCTTAAAATTATTTACTATGATTGATCTTGACATAAAATAAAATTTTTAAATGCAGAGGAGTTTAAAATTGACAATGAATAAATTTTTTTTTAATCGAAAAAAAAAATAGAAAAAAATTCGGACCACTAAGCAACTAGCGGGGTTAACTCCGGAATAAATCAAAGATTTTTTTGGGAAAATAATAAAAAAAATTAAAAGTGTCGGAATTTGAAAAATTCATGGTTTTTTCCAAAAAACTGAAATTTTCCATAGAACTTGATTTCCAAAATTATTTTTGTATTTTTTTCAGAAAAGTACATTCGAAAACAGAACTTAAAAAAACGTCCCGATAGGTCAATTTTTGAAAAAGTTATAGCTATTTGAAAAAGAAAAAGTCATTTTTTTTAACATTCATAACTTTTTTTGCCTTCGGTAAACAAATTTGAAAAAATTCACAAAAATTTATTTAGTGGCGTAAAAGAAAATTGCGAAGTTTCAGCCAAATCGAAGGGGGTCGGGTTCAAAAGTGGTCGAATTGATGTGGAATGAACCATATATAATTATATACAGATTTATATATAATCATGAATAATTAGATATCACTTGATGAATAGATCCACATGTGATTACATGTGATCAGATACATTAAATATTGCCCCATATGTGAGTAAATATGAATTTATATATAGGAAACTGAAAAATTCGATCATTTGACTCAGGACATGCGTTGAAAAAGTAGTATTCACTGATGGCTGATATTTCTAACGTGAAAATTAAAATATGTTTATTAATAAAAAATGAATATTCAAGAAAAATTTGTATGAACAAAAATTTCTTTTTCTGCAAACTGAAATGTGAATATCTGACTAGCATAAGAACACTACTAACAGTGCTGTAAGCATGTTTGAAAATTATTAATTGTTCATTAGACTGATGCAAAATGTTTTATTTTTTATTTTCTTGTTCCTACTCGTGTTTTCTTTAGATATTAATGGAAAAAAATCTGTTTAAAACTGAGCTCAATATTGCTCAATATTTAAAGGTGACTCTTTTGACTTTTATTGATGTTTTAATTTTTTTATGTATTTTAATACCCTTTTTAATCTTCTTGCTCCTTCTCGTACATGTTTTTTTTTTAGATATTGATGAAAAACAAGTTCTGTTAAAAAGTAAGCTCAATAGCTCTATTTTCAGAGGTATCTCACCCAACTTGTATTTTTATTGTTTCAATCGCATGATTTATAAAAAATTCATTTGCGTGCAACTACTAGGTTTTCCTTCAAAGATTGATCGTGTAAAAATTCTGACCAAAAATGACCTTAATTCGTCAATTTTCACAGATGTCTGTATCGACTGTATCGAAAAATACACGACATATTCCATCATCTTTACAACGCCAAAAAAACACGTCACTCGAGGGACGAGGACTTGACGGATCTGAAGTAAAAATACCATGAACAAAATTGAACCATTTGAGAATGGTTATCGCAAAAAAAAAGCAGAAAAGAAAAAAAATTACACGATTTTTAACAATAGTTTAAAGATATAGTTGCAAAAACCGGGACATTTTACATTCGTTTGTTTATAAAAAAAAATTGATGAATGAAAATCAAGTATTTGGGACAGCGCTATAGCGAGACTAATGACGGAGAATATCGAAGAAAAAAAATCGATTATTTCGAAAAATTTGATGGGAGGATACCCTCAAATCAAATTATTATGAGTAAATAAATAAATAAATAAAAGTCAAAATAAGCATCTCCAAAATCTTAAGAATTAAGTTTATTTGATAATGGGACTTTTATTTCAGCAATACTGGAAGAAAACACGTTAGGTCGCACAAAAATGATTTATAATTATTTTTCAACAGAATTTTTCTTTCATAAATATCTAAAAAAAAAATATGAGAAGAAGCAAGGAATTTTAAAAAATGTTGTTTTTAAATAGAAAATATTTCTGAACAATTTAAACATCAATAAAAGTCGAAAGAGTCGCCTCTAAATATTCAGCAATTGAACTGATTTTTTAGCAGAGATTTTTTCATTAATATCCAACACGAGTAGGAGCAAGAAAATAAAAATAAACATTTTGCATCAGTCTAATGAACAATTAATAATTTTCAAACATGCTTACAGAACTGCTAGTAGTGTTCTTTTGCTAGTCAGATATTCGCATCTCCGTTTTGCAGCAAAAGAAATTTTTATTCATACAAATTTTCCTTGAATATTCATTTTTTTATTAATAAATATATTTGAATTTTCATGTTGGAAATATTAGTCATTTCAATGAATACTCCGTTTTTTGACGCATGTTCTGAGTCAAATGATCGAATTTTTCAATTTTCTACTGAAAAAATAAAAAAATCATTTTTTTCGGGGAAGGGGGGTGCTCCGCTTTGCCCGGCCCTCCCCTACATAAATGTAGATTCATATTTGATTGTATCTGAGGATATATATCTAATGTGGGCTCATACCTGAGTAAATATGGACTAATATATGATTACATCTGAGTATATCAAACTGACATGGGCTCATATCTGAGTAAATATAAACATTTATATGAGTAAACATCTCGAAGCAAATATATATGATATCCCAGGATAGCTTACTAGTATGGGTTCATATCTGAATAGATATAAACATATATGAGATAGTTACATTACTTTCATTTTTATGTTGCGGCAGAAATCCGTCAGAGGACCATGGTCGCTGCGCTCTCGCATTAGCGAAGCGCCAACCGTGCGCTCATAACCCTATCATCCTATCCAACTTTATCATCCTTATTTACAATGAGCGATAATAACGTACACGGCTCAGTTCTGGTTTACACCTACATTCGGAGAGAAGAGGATCTAAAAAATCCTAAGTTTCGACATTTGAAGATATTGTCACATATCGAAACATTTCGATGTATATCTAATATAGTATTTATGACCATATATACTTATACATGATCATACATCATTATATATTTATCACTACGAAACTGCATTCATGTATAATGATATTTGTCCATATATCAATAGACATGACTGTATATATGGTGATATCCAATTATACATGATCAGACCTGGCCAATTTTCAGATCTGGTCATATATGGACAATCACATTTAATTAGATAATATAATTTTTTTTTCTTCCAAATAATTTTATTGGACTGGTCGTGCTGTAGCCGACACTAAAAACATCACTAATTAATAACCGGCCGCAACATTTCCATCTCATTCGATCTCGTATAGGGCTGGCCAATTTTTACTTTTTTCATTACACTGAACCCTGAGAAATAAAAATACATCATCATTACATTTCTTATCGATTTTTTGGTTTTCGAGATAATAAAAAAAAAAAACGGAAAAATGTAGCGTTTGGTGTTGATCGAACCTGTGGATACAGCGAAGTAGATAAGAAAAAATGGACGAAAAATCAAGTAACCACAGAGGGTGGGGGGTAGGGGATGATACTTTAAACATAAAGACAAAATAATCACCACGAGGGTTATACCAGGTAGATCTTTGGCAAAAGAGGATTACTTGATGGGCTATGATGGGGAACGTTGGGATAATTAAACGGATGGCACACAAAGAGCGAGAGAGAAGGAGAGAGAGCGAGTCCGAGCGTTGATGGAATTGTCGGGAATGAACGACCATTATAAATTGGCACACGCTATACACGCTATACGACGATTATCCGCGCAAAAGAGCCTTGCCATGCATTTATATATTCGACATAAAGGAAAAAAAAAACAAAATTGTCAGTGTGCCCAATTGTTTAAAAACTGTGTCACGGCAATTTTACATTTTTGTTGATCCTCTTAAACTTCAAAGAGATACGAGAATGACTAATTTTCGTATTCCAAATTCACCAAAATGTCTTTTGAATACTACATAATTCATTTTCGTAAATGGAAAAAACGCTACACGCTATACGGCTATACGACGATTATCCGCGCAAAAGAGCCTTGCCATGCATTTATATATTCGACAAAATAGCAAAAATCCCCTCCCGGGGAAAAAAACTTGGACAAGTACATTGGTGGTCCCTCGTTTCCCTATGATATCACAAAAAGTCCAAAACCCCACTTAAATTTTTTTTTTTTTAATGTTTACTAATTTTATTCATATTCCGGAGGGAAACCAACCATATAGATCACGAAATAACCGGCCAAAAAACCAGACTTCACAATAATTGTCACTTTGAATTTATTTCCACAGAACAAAACAAGAATCAAAACATTAAAAAATCAGAATTATCAAGATGAGAAAAACACCACTTATAATTGGTGTGTAAGAAGTATCAATAGTCTAGAAAAAAATGAAGAAAGATCGACATCTAAGTTACGTGCAGCAGTAAAATTTATGATATCAGTACTAGGACAAGTATTTCTTTGATGACTGAGAAGATATCAATATGGACGTACCGGCAACGTAGGGCATGCAGTTGGTGCATTGCTTCTGGGATCTCCTAAGTCGAATAGCTACTTTTGTTTTGGCTATGGCGTGACCAATGTTGCCAAATAGTATTTACTTACATGACCTAATGAAACAACATTGCCTGCGCCGTGGCTAAAATAACGAAAAACAAGCAGGAACAGGAAGTTTCGTATAAGATCCCGTGCTTTTGTAATGTTAAAAAAAAAACATTAATTTATGTCTGTACATGATAGCACAGTTTTGTTTGATTGGTAATAATTTGATGAACGTTCACCACCGTACGTTGAGCGTATACGCACAGAGTACTTGTCCGGCCCATAACTTTTTATTAAAATTGCTCATTCAAGTGAAAATAAAATTGGAGGTGCTTTTCGTTGCATGCGTTGCTTTTCGCCGTCAGAAATTTACAAGAAAATCAATTCTTCTGAGAATTTCAGAATGGCCTTGTATCATAAACAACATTCGACGTCTATTCAATCGGAATAAAATGGTGTTCGTAGTCATCATAAAATTACATTAACATAAGGTGCAGTCAATTATGAAATTTCTGAAGATACGACTCATTGTCAGTAAACTATTGCCAGCAATGTAGCGTATCATACTTTCGAAAACTATTATTGCCAGCAACGAAAGTTATTATATTTTGGAAAACTACTATTTATTAGTAGAAGATCTAAGCAACCACTGGTTAATGGTCAAAAGATCAATGTGGGCTCTGAATGCACCGTCAAATTTGTATCTAAAGTTTTAAGATCACGCAAATTTCACACAAAATAATCCCCCTCCGTTCGTTTCATTTTGATGTTCTTGGGCGCCAACTATCAAAATAGCCCTTTATGTTTTGAAAAAGAGAATTTAAACCATTATGCGGGATTAATCATAAAAAATAAAAATTAAATAAGATATTACCAATAATGAAAAAGTGCGTATTTATGACCCTTGACTTTTGAGAGAGACCACTGATTTTTACTGAAATGAGCAATTTTAATAAAAAGTTATGGGCCGGACAAGTACTCTGTGCGTATACGCTCAACGTACGGTGGTGAACGTTCATCAAATTATTACCAATCAAACAAAACTGTGCTATCATGTACAGACATAAATTAATGTTTTTTTTTTAACATTACAAAAGCACGGGATCTTATACGAAACTTCCTGTTCCTGCTTGTTTTTCGTTATTTTAGCCACGGCGCAGGCAATGTTGTTTCATTAGGTCATGTAAGTAAATACTATTTGGCAACATTGGTCACGCCATAGCCAAAACAAAAGTAGCTATTCGACTTAGGAGATCCCAGAAGCAATGCACCAACTGCATGCCCTACGTTGCCGGTACGTCCATATTGATATCTTCTCAGTCATCAAAGAAATACTTGTCCTAGTACTGATATCATAAATTTTACTGCTGCACGTAACTTAGATGTCGATCTTTCTTCATTTTTTTCTAGACTATTGATACTTCTTACACACCAATTATAAGTGGTGTTTTTCTCATCTTGATAATTCTGATTTTTTAATGTTTTGATTCTTGTTTTGTTCTGTGGAAATAAATTCAAAGTGACAATTATTGTGAAGTCTGGTTTTTTGGCCGGTTATTTCGTGATCTATATGGTTGGTTTCCCTCCGGAATATGAATAAAATTAGTAAACATTAAAAAAAAAAAATTTAAGTGGGGTTTTGGACTTTTTGTGATATCATAGGGAAACGAGGGACCACCAATGTACTTGTCCAAGTTTTTTTCCCCGGGAGGGGATTTTTGCTATTTGATATCACTTCTTTTTTCTATAATATTTTCATATATTTCGCTTTATATAAACTCCAATAGAGCCTGTATATAACAAAAAAACTTACAACGTGTTTACATCATTACACCATCGACTTATTTCAATGTCAGGAATCAGTATTGCTCATACTACTAATTCGACATAAAAGAATGAGACAGATTTTCTACCATAAATTCCTTGTTATTGAGGTTGTTTAAATATAGGAGCGTTTCGTTCCAGTGATAAGAAAAAAAGTTATGTTTTCAAAAGAGTTAACTATAGACTCGAAGTATTTTCTCGAGATGTTAGTAATTCGTTGATAGGTTATTATTTGATTATAGCTTGGCAGGAAGGTGTTCTAGAAGAGACCTCAAATACCAATTTTTCCCCAAGGCGAAAATTCAGAAAATTAAATACTTTATCATTAGCTTTCAAGTTGTGTATTAGAATAAGGCATTCAGGGGCGAAAAGGCAGCGAGGATATTAGCAATTTCGATCTAAGCTATAAATAGATAATTATATTTAACTTTACTATCAGGAGCCTCAGAATTATTATTCTTTCAAAGATGAAATGACGGAAGAATATGATGCATCATCCTTGACTTACAAATTATTTTATGAAACATAGAAAAAAATTAGATTGAAAAAAAATTCGGCCGAAGTACTTGACAAATGTTTTTTCACTTAATTTACATAATGTATCGGTCATGGTGACAACCTCGCCAAGTACTTCGGCCGAAATTCTTTTTCATCTAATTTTTTTTCGTTTGCAATCTTTTTTTGCTTCGGACCCTTATTGATACAGAGTTTTTATTTTCATTCTGGTTGGTAAAACAACTGCATTTTCGAACTTGATTCTTTTCTCTATCAACATTCAACATTATTTGAAGATTTTTTCACACGATAGAGCCTCCCGTACTGGGCACATATATTTTGGTATAGCTCAATTTATTTTATAACTTTTTGCGAAACCCAACCTTAGCTTTTCGCGAGGATTAACTCATTTTGTTTTGTGTGATTTGAATTTATTTGATACATTTTTTGAGAGTGGTCACTTTTCTTACTTTTTGATAGGGTTTGATTTTCTCAGGGATTTTTGCGAGAACAGGTTTTTGCATTGTATGTATATTCGTGGAAAAATATGGGAACGGCGGTCAACAAATGTACTTGTCCAGGTTTCTTCCGCGAGGGGGATTTTTATGCGTGATATGATTCGTTTTTTCTCTTTCTTTTCAAACATCTCGCTTTATATAGATTAGAAAAAGGTTATATTGGGAAATTATCGCTTTTTCATTTCCAAACCCTGACCCCTTCTACTTCGAGTCAGGTTTTTCCCCCATGAAATAAAGGGGCACGTGTTTTGGAATTTTCAATTTGGCATTTTTTTTATTCTCGAGCCAGTCAAATTTTTTTGACATTTCGATTTACCTTTCTGGAATCAGGCTAAAATAAGTCGGGAACTGGGAGTCTGATACAAAAATTTACAAAGCTTTTGAGAGCAAGATTAGAAGAGTCAGAACTTTTCCATAGAATTTGTAGCTATTTGAATTTGTGTTTATCAAAGAAACATATTAAATAGCAGTATCTCCTTGTTATATTTGTAGATTTGTGGTAAAAAACATTACGCTTATTTCAGCTTGTTGATAAAAATGGGGCGATTTTTTTCGAAATTTTTCATTTTTGATTAATGATGAAATAAAAAACCCGTTTCATGTATGTTTAGAGAAAACATCGAATCTATTGTGAAAAAAGTTCACGCATTTTTTCATTCTTATTTTTATTAACAAGGTGGAATCATGATTATTTTTCAATACCATTGAAGAAGTTACTACCATGGAAATAAAAAGTTACAACTATTTCAATATTCTCATTGAATATAGAAAAGTTCAAATAGTATGTTATGGGAACTCCAAAACAATATATTGAACAAACCAAAGCGACTGTAGAGGAAAGCGTTTAGAATAAAACTTTTTCAATTTATTATGCTATAGTCAGAGCTAAAAAGTGGAAATACTTAGCACACAAGACATGTCTCCTCTTCACAAAAAGGTCAAAATTTGTAGATATCGGCTACATTCCAATGATACAAATTTTGATACTATCAGAAGAAGAGCACCCGAAGACTTTCTGAAACAACTTTTTAAATTTATTATGCTATAACTAAAGTGGAAAAGTGAAAAAACATAGTGCACTTTAAGCCCAACAAAGTTCAGAAAATTTGGATGTATCTATTGCGTTCCGAGGACAGAAATTTTAATCCCATCCAAAAATGAGCAGCCGAAGACTTTTTGTAATAAATTTTTCAATTCATAATGCCACAATCAGAGACAAAAAGTGGAAATACTTGGCGCTTCACAAAATGTTAAAAGTTTGTAGGTATCGGCTACATTCCCATGATACAAATTTTGATGCAAATTTTGATATTTATAACAATAATGGCCGTGAAAGCCTTAAAACTAGAACTTACAGATATTTTAATATTATCTTTGAATTTTGAAAAGTTCAGAAAGTATGTTGTGGATATTTTAAAACAATAAATTCAACAAAGTGGGCAAACTTAGATCAGTACTGTGCCCAAGAAAATGGATCGAGTTGAGTTGTACCAGTTGCATTATCTTCGTGCAAATTTTCGTACCATCACAACCAGAGCATCCGTAGAGCAAATCTTTTCGAAAATATTTTGCAATTCGTTATGCCACAATAGCAGCCAAAAAGTAGAAATACTGAGCACACATGTTGCTCCAGGAAATTTCCAAAGTTTGTAAGTATACGGTGCGTTCCAATGAAACATATTTTTATACTTCCAGAAAAAAGGAACCAAAGACTTTCTGACAATTTTTTGAATTAATCATGCCACAACTCAAGCATACCACACATTGGGCTCAATAAAGTTTATGAACTTTGCATGTAGCCATTACTTTTCGAAGCCAAATTTTAATCCCATCCAAAAATGAGCAAACGAAGAATTTTCATAATAAAATTTTCCAGTCCTAATAATGCCAGTATTTCAGCAAAAAAGTGGAAATATTGGGCACATTTGTTACTTCACAGATATTTCAAAGTCTGTACGTATCTGTTGCAATTCAATGATACAAATTTTGATAATATCAGTAAAAACACATCAGAAGACTTCGTAAAATAATTTTTCAAAATTTATTATGCTACAACTAAAGTAGGGAAGTGAAAAAATATAGCTCAATTGAGCCGAATGAAATTCTGAAATTTTGCATATATTCATGGCGATCCGAAGACAATAATTTTGATCCCATTGACAAATGAGCAACCACAGAATTTTCATAACAAAATTTTAAATTCTTAATGCCACAATCGGGGCCAAAAAGTGGAAATATTGGTACATTTGTTGCTTTACAGAATTTCCAACGTCTGTAGGTATCCGTTGCAATCCAATGATACAAATTTTGATAATATCAGTAAAAAAACATCAGAAGATTTCCTGAAACAATTTTTCAAAATTCATAATGCTACAACTAAATTAGGGAATTTAAAAAATGTAGCGTACATTGGGCCCAACAAAATTCTGAAATTTTGCATGTATGCGTGGCATTCTGAAGCCAGCAATTCTTAACCCATCGACAAATGAGCAAAAGGGAAAATACTTGGCACATTTGTCGCTTCACAGAATTTTCAAAGGCTGTAGGTATCCATTGCAATTCAATTATACAAATTTTGATCATATCAGTAAAAGCACATCGAAAGACTTCCTGAAACAATTTTTCAAAATTCATAATGTTACAACTAAAGTGGTGAAGTGAAAAAATAGAGCACATATTGAGCTATACAAAATTCTGAAATTTTGCATATATTCATGGCATTCCGAAGACAATAATTTTGATTCCATCGACAAATGAGCAACCGAAGAATTTTCATAACAAAAGTTCAATTCATAATGCTAAAATCGGAGGCAAAAAGTAGAAGTATTTGGTACATTTGTCGCTTCACACAATTTCCGAAGTTTGTAGGCATTCGTTGCAATCCAAAGATATAAATTTTGATAATGTCAGAAAAAACACATCGGAAGACTTTCTGAAACAGTTTTTTAAAATTCATTATGCTACAACTAAAGCAGGGATGTGAAAAAATGTAGAGCATATTGAGCCAAACAAAATTCTGAAATTTTGCATATATTCATGGTGTTCCGAAGACAATATTTTTGATCCCATTGACAAATGAGCAACCAAAGAACTTTCATAACAAAATGTTCAATTCATAATGCTACAATCGGAGCCAAAAAGTGGAAATACTTGGTACATTTGTCGCTTCACAGAATTTTCAGAGTCTATAGGCATTCATTGCAATCCAAAGATACAAATTTTGATAGGATATGGAGTATATACCGCCATAGCCTTTTGACATAAAGATATATTATACGAGCCATTTTGACATAAAGATATATCATTACTTACTACGGTTATCATCCAGAGGCATCCATATATATCCACATGCAGGTTGACAGTGTATTTGACTATTAATTCATCAAACGCAAGATGATTCTACACCATATTTTGGATAGAAAAACGACGTCAAAAATCTTTTGAAATGGATCAACAATTATCATGCAAGAAACATTTCATGATGTACAAATCTTATTATGGCAAGCGAGGAACATTTTATAATAAAGAGGAAAGGGACCAATAAAATAAATTGTCAACGGTGTAGAGTTAAAAAAAATATTTATTAAACACTGCTCAAAACTCGACATGATAATAACAAACTTTGCCACATACATTTTTTTGACACTCATTATTAGTTTTATAGAGTTTCTTTTCCAAATTTACATCGATTCACACCAATCACGATTAACAGTTCAACGTATACCATTTCATAGTTATCAAAGAATCGAAAAGAATGATTTCTCAAGAAATCTTATACGAGGAACATTTAATCGCGAAAGAGAAATTCCGTCGTAGAGTTAAGTGTGGAAAATAAAAAGTGCAGGGTTAACAATAATAAAAAAATGCATATTCATTTCAGCACTGTTCGAAAGTTGATTAAAAGCACTTCACTATTTTCACACCATCACTTTCTTATTATTACTGTAACCAAGAGTCGATCGAACCTAACCACGATATTTATAACCTCACAAATGTTCGTGAAAAAACATTCATATTTTCAATACTGTTTAAGCCACGAGATTCTAATTAGTCGCGATCGAAAGGGGGAAAAAAATAAAAAATACGTGAATTTGATGAAACTCTAAATTGCTGTCATTGAATTTATATTAAAGAAATCATTTTTGGATCGTACGCGTACGATCCAAAATTATTTCGCGATCTGTGAATAAATTTATTCATAGATCGCGAAATAATATTTTTCCCGAATTTATCCACAACAGGACCCGCGTAAGCACTGCTCACTTCGAAAATTCCGTTCAGACTTTCCGCGGTATGGGTACTTCGAACTATTTATTTATTCACAGATCGCGAAATATTTTTTTTTCCCGAATTTATCCACAAACACGTCTCGCGTATAAGCACTTATTCTCACTTCGAAAACTCCGTTCAGACTTTGCGTGGTATAGGTAGAGAAAGATGAAACGGAATGGCCAATCACAAGCTCGGAAGGCGTCAAGAGGCCTTTCATTGTGTCGTATACAGACAAGCCAATACTTCGATGTAGCATAATCTTGAGCCTGTGCAAAGTTTTTTCTCAGGAAATACGGCATCAATCGTGCTGATTTAAGGCTCAATCGAAATATTTTTTCGTAATAAATCTCCCGTTCAATTTTCAAATCACCATATGCCTCCTGAGCTTCGTAATTAAAGAAAATGAATTTCAGTTTTTACCTCACCACCGTGAATTGTTTTATTCATTGCTCGCACGTCCCGCACTTCGTTGTGTCGAAACTCCATTCAAACTTTCTGCTGTGTCGGTACCGAGAAAAGAGAGAGAACTTTCCGCTGTGTCGGTACCGAGAAAAGAGAGAGAAAAGTAGTTGTGACCAATCGCAGCTCGTTGCTCTCGTCGCCAGAGACCGGCTTTCATGTAAATGGGTTTTGATGGGCATCAAAACGCCTTTGATTGTGTCATATACAGACACGTCGAATCCTTCGATGTGTTAGTATTTTTTACATAATCTTGAGCCTGTGCAAAGTTTTTTCTCAGCAACTACGCCACCGATCATGCTGATTTTGGGCTCAATCGAAAGAGAATTTCTTAATTAGTCTCCAGTTAAATTTTCAAGCCATCAAATGACTCCTGTGCTTCGTAAATGAACAAAATGACATGCCAATTTTACCCCCACCACCGCGAATCGTTTTATTCAGAGATAATATAGTCTCGGCGAGCCTCGGGCCAGCAGACGACAGAACTGTCAATGTACTTGTCCCGAGACTCTACCGAGTCTCTTGATAAAGGAAAAAAAAAACAAAATTGTCAGTGTGCCCAATTGTTTAAAAACTGTGTCACGGCAATTTTACATTTTTGTTGATCCTCTTAAACTTCAAAGAGATACGAGAATGACTAATTTTCGTATTCCAAATTCACCAAAATGTCTTTTGAATACTACATAATTCATTTTCGTAAATGGAAAAATCACGTTACTTGTGTAGATGTAAAAACAAACATCCTTGATCATATTCTATTTCATATTTTATTTTTCACATGGATCCATCAAATTTGCTTCACTGTAAAAACAAGTGTGCCAACACACATTAAGTGTGTTCTGTACTTAACACCATAAGCAAACTATAGATTCTTTGTCGCCATTTTCTACACGTTTTAAAGTGTGTTGAAAATCTACAGTTTGCTTACAGTGTTAAGTACATAACACACAAGTGTGTTGTTTTCGACGACACACTTGTTTTTACAGTATTGATAAAATTAATTTCTCGAATCTCCATGTCGATAAACTATATGTTAGCTTGTTACAATAAACTCTACTTTTCTGCGTTATTCGTTCGAAAACTCAAGTATCTTTTCAGATTCAGAAAGATCCAGAATCGTACGAGGAATTTTTTATTTTTTTTTGTTTCACTATAAGAAGTTCTCTTCATGTATGTGTTTTGCAATCTCGCGACTTTAAGACTCTGACACCTACGCGATTCTCCTCCTCCTTCGCCTTCCTTTCTTTATCTTCGAATCGTTTGCTCGGGAGTTGGCACCTTCGTTTATATGTATATGCATACATATATATATCCCGGACTCTGAAGCCTGGCGTGAATCTCGTAAAATCCGGACCAACAAACCAGACACAGCAGCATTTGCCGCTGCATCAGCTAAAGTTGTATGTACCACAGGACGAAGGCTTAGAAGTGGCTGATTCTCGGCGCTTGTGTTCCTGAGGACGTACGACCGATCGAAGTTGCGATTCTGACGCGTTTTTCTTCTGACGAGACACTCTTATTCCCCTTACTCTCTCTCTCTCTCTCTCTTGCTCTCTCTCTCTCTTTCTCGGTCGTACGTTATGTTTTGCTGCTATGGGTTCTGGCTCGTGTGGACTGGTCCAATGAAACATCTCACACCCAGTACATCCTCAAATCTCATTCGACTAAAAACAGAGAGAGAGAGAGAGAGAGGAGAGTTACGACGATCAAACCAGATACTTGGCAAGACAGGAGCACAACCAAATTAACGATCACGATTTTTTTTCATCGTCAACAATTTTACATTTCTTTCTTGCTTCTCTCGTTTATTTTTTTTCTTGCATCTCATGCATTCAGCTCTTTCAGCGTTCTGGAGACGCCCGTGTTTCCCCGGATATATCACGGATAGATTGTAAATCTTGAGGCTCTTTTGCGCTGAAATGGACGGGGTATTCGCTTTAAATTTCAACGTCTTTATGACCGCGAGCTTCGCTATCCAAAGATCGAAAAGACACAAGCTGAGCCTCAGTACGGCCTTGTCTTAGGAATTTTAAGAGAGACAAATACAAGAAGGAGAGCGAGAGAGAGAGAGAGAGAGAGAGAGAGAGAGAGAGAGAGAGAGAGAGAGAGAGAGAGAGAGAGAGAGAGAGAGAGAGAGAGAGAGTCAGTAGGAAGAAGGATAAGAAGTCTTGAAAAAAATGCCCTCGTGAAAAAAGTTACAGCCTCACATACGCACGCTCGCTTTTAACGTCCAATTACTTGGCTGGCGCGCTTCCTCCTACTCTCACCGTTTCATCGATCCTTCCTACCCTTACATGTATATACACATATCCAGGTATGTATAGTCCATATCTGTGTATATAAGGCCCAGACGCATTGTCATTTGGAAGTAAATTTCTCAAATTACGGAGCGTGAAGAATGGTCATGAGGTACCCCTTCGTCCACTCCTCTATATGTTCGCGTGTTATATATGTGCCTGTGGACATTACGATGTTCCCTTGATTCCCAGAAACCTCTCTGGCTTCGTCATGACCCTGCACTATTTTATTCGTTACTCTGGAGAGGGACAAAAATTTCACACCCAATTACGTTTCAAGCGAGCCCGATAATTTTTGTTTTTTCTTCTCAATATTAAATTCATTCATTCTCTAATACCGTTAGTCTTCCCCAATTGAGAATATAATTACATAGACATGTCAGCGCAGTGGTTCGAAAGGTTTTTCTATTTTTCAAACCTTTAAGAACCTTTAAGGTTAAGAAGGCTTGGGCGATGGGAACTCATGCGTGGGTGGGTCACACGAGGATTTCTCGAGCTTGAAGGTCGCGTCGATCTTAGGTTTATTACACCTTGGAAAAAAATCGATCGAACTTGCCGTAAATTTTGATGCAGTGAAACAAAATGTTGTTCTTTTTCGTTTGAATTTATATTGTACTAACTATACAAAAGTTATTTTCGAAGGGGAATCTTTTGTTTATACCAGTCAAATTTGAAACGCATCGAATACCGATGAAATATGCATTGAATGCAATAAGCATTATTATAACCGAACGATTGTAGAATGATATTTCATTCGAATAAGCACAAAATAATGGTAAATTATGTTTACATTCGTATAATAGTCCGAGATTGAATTTCATTTATTCCGAATAATAATCAAATACATCGTTAAATATCGTATCATCAAAATACCATACAAATAAAGAGAAGCACAAATCAAGGCATCTCCAATTATGAAGAATGAAAAGAATAAAAAATTCTACTTTAAAAATATGCTTTAACGAGTAAAGATAGCAAGTAAATGGATTTCATTGAAAATGGGAGTGGCATTTACCCACGTGAAATAGGACTGAAATAATAGTCGTAATATTATCGAGAGGCGCGGAGTACGGAAGCCAGTTTGGTTATGCTGGACACGGAAAAGCGTGGACTAATAGCTTTACCGATATACGAATCTGTCGCTAATTAATTAACGCCCTCGTTCCCCTCGTATCGCGACAGTGCCACCGGAAAGTTGATGAAGATACCTTTTTTTGTCATTATCATTCTCGTAGCTATATATATATATTGTCTTTTTCTCCTCGAATAGATCGACTAATGCTTTTGTATACATGTGTGTGTGTGTGTGTGTGTGTGCGTATGTGAAATGAGCAGGATTTCGATATGACGAGAATCTTGAAAGAGCACTTCCCTATTCCTCGTATGTGACACTACACACGGTGGACCGAAGAGTACGATCGCGCATTCGTGAGAGCTCACAAGGCAAAACGAGCGCAAGCGACCTCTTCGCTGCTGCTGCTTGCTGCTGAACACCAACGCAATTCCGCTTTATCTCGTTCTTATCCCGCGGCCACTCGTCCCTTCTCTCGTCTAATTAATTAACTTTTACGAGGCTGCCAAGTGGTCGATGAAGATTGCGCACCGCGACCGCCTCACGAATCTATACGGCCCAACGTTAGCTACATACATGTGCAGTATGTATATATGCATATAAATATAGTATATACGATAGCCCACACTCGAAGAAACCGGTGTTGCGCGGTCACACGCGCTCGCGCCTTCGACCACCTTGTTTCTGTATATGTATATATGTATATAGATTTTCTCATGTATATATGTATATAAATATATAGACTAGAAACTTGGCAGTCAACAGATCTTCTCGGTTTATTCATCATCGTATCGCGCTATTAACACCAAAGTGCTGCACTCATCGAGTCTGCAAAATATTTAACGTCTATTACGATGTCTTTCGCTATTAAAGAGATTCCGTCCTGATGATCAGGAATATATTCTCGTAGTAATATACGCTACATTCATCTCAATCTCTCGGGACACAGCCATAAACTATTTTTGATTAGTTGCTCTTGCTGTTTTTGTTTTTTATTATACCGATCCTCTTGAACGTCTCCGGTGATGATTTATCGGGGGGAAAAAACACAGTTAATTGCCGTAATTGGAAAATGTAATTGATGCGGAGGCGTTTATCATATCGCGGTGATTGCACGGGTTTTACGAGGCAATTATACTGGGTTACATTTTTTAACGAACGAGATAAGCAGAATTTTTGATCATGCCTTCCGGTTTTCATTATTATTTTTCTAGTAATCAATATCTACAGATGGAAATGTATTAAAAAATCAACTAGCAATGAATGTGTCCCATATGTTTATTGACCTTCCACATAATTTCCAAGGAAAGTGTAAGATTTTACCACGAATTTTGGTCATTCGGCGGTAAGTTAAGGGATTAATGTTATGAAGAGAGAAAAGAACGATGTCAGTGAGTGCAAATAATGAAATCAACGTCGCCAATGCTGCAGCACACGGTTCGTTCGGCGTATCAGAGCAAAACGAGAGTCGTGGAACGTGCTGTAAAACGGTTGGTGGTTGATCTCGACGTGCTCTGGCACACACTGGTCGTTTAAGTTTATATCACCACAGTGACGGGAATTTATTGCTTAGAATAACGAGGGTAGACGCAAAATTGATAATTGAAATCGTGTTGGAGCAATCGGTTCATTGAATGTATACAATTAAAATATACATATACATAACGATGTATGTGTAACTCGCGAGTTTTCATAATGTATAGAGTATGGACACAATGTGTACGTGTGTATATATGGTGAATGAGGCGCGAGCAGAAAGAGCGGGAAAAATAAAGTATAAGAAAGAGGAGGAGAATAAGTGAGCGAGAAAGAGAGCAAAGAGGAGCAGGCATTAAAAGAGGACGAAATGGAATAAAGTCGCGGGCGGCGGCAGTCCCCAAGTTAATTTGCATCCTCGGACAAGGCTAATTACGGGTCTTGAACTCTCCGCTATCCTGTATGTTATTCTCATCGTACGTTCGTGGCGCGATTTAACTTGTGCAACGCCCGCTCGACCGTTCTCGCGCACTCTCGCACGCGCAATCTCATTCCTGTGGATATCTATACATATATCTTATATATATAATTATATATGAATATATATAAATGTGCTCTACTCCCGTTTGAAATGTTATTATTATTATCGTAATAATTATCATTATCATTATCATTGTTGGGTATATAGGTATACATACGAATATGTTGCTACATGTGCACCGGATTGAGAAAATTATTCCCTTTCGTTGAGGGACAGAGGGGCCGCTCTTTCTCTCTTTGCGTCAGTCACGTTTCGGCCAAACCCACCCTGGCATTGATAACTTTCGTGGCGCGTACACATACACAGACACACACACATGTGTAAGAAACTTTAAATTATACTCCATTTAAGAGAAATGAAGTTATTCGCATAAGTTCTCCCGGTGCTATTATAATATATATTTCGTATTGTATATTTATGTTTATATAGGTGTATTTATATATAATTGCTTGGATACACTTTCGTATGAGAAATCATCATAATAGCGAAAAAATTCACAATTAAATATAATTACTATATTAGCATGCCGGAAAGGATATGCAAAGGCAGTTTCCATAGAAACTGCTTTTGCATTCAAATTCCTGGGCGCAAAGACGGTTACAGAATAATTTGGGCTTTCGACGTCCCTTTTACAAAAATACACGAAACATTATTTCTTGATGACAGATACGAATTTAAGATTTTTACCCATAATCAAACGCGTATCGAGAACCTCATACGTAACTTTATGTCCCTTTTCTTCTTTTTTTCTTTATTCGTTAAATCCAGCGGTCGAAAGAGTTACGGGAAACAAGGGGAGTCCGTAACGCCCCAGAATTTGCACGTTTATTGTCGCATTAATAATTCATGCCTGTTGCGCAATTTTTAATCAGCTGCCGTCTGCCATTGATTGATGCTGCCCTCTCGCGCCCCCACGGGCCTCTTTCTCCTCTCCTCTCGCGGATTTACATACAGAACGAAAGGAAAAAGTATTGACATACGATATATGTGTACGCGAGCGCACGAGAGCACTCTTCTCTCCTTCTCTCTCTCTCTCTCTCTCTCTCTCTCTCTCTCTCTCTCTCTCTCTCTCTCTCTCTCTCTCTCTTGCTCTTTCTTTCGGGTAGTCCAAAAAATCCATGGGTCTCGACCAATCTCACGTTATGATGGCACACACAAATGCACATATACACACGTACCGACTTGGCCCTTCATTCTTTATCCCTCTTTCCATTCACTCTTACCTTTTTTCACTCGCTTATGAACTCTCCCTCCCTCTCTCCTTCTCTTTTTCTCTGTTCTTCTCGTACAGGATGAAAAAATACCGACTTGCAATCGGCTTTCACCCTATTGCTCCTTTTTTATTCCACATCGTTATTGCTACAAGCGGAGCTCCACGATTATTATTCGAACCCTCTCTCTCCCTCTCTATCTCGTTTTCTCTCTCTATATATATGTATGTATTTTTATCTCTTTCCTTTTCTGAGTTACATTGCAAAGTACACTCGACCTCACGACAACGTGGTTGTGAGGTTCGCAAATTTCAAACTTCCCATATAATATATTTAAAATATCAAGAGACTCGGTAGAGTCTCGGGACAAGTACATTGACAGTTCTGTCGTCTGCTGGCCCGAGGCTCGTCGAGACTATATTATCTCTGAATAAAATGATTCGCGGTGGTGGGGGTAAAATTGGCATGTCATTTTGTTCATTTACGAAGCACAGGAGTCATTTGATGGCTTGAAAATTTAACTGGAGGCTAATTAAGAAATTCTCTTTCGATTGAGCCCAAAATCAGCACGATCGGTGGCGTAGTTGCTGAGAAAAAACTTTGCACAGGCTCAAGATTATGTAAAAAATACTAACACATCGAAGGATTCGACGTATCTGTATATGACACAATCAAAGGCGTTTTGATGCCCATCAAAACCCATTTACATGAAAGCCGGTCTCTGGCGACGAGAGCAACGAGCTGCGATTGGTCACAACTACTTTTCTCTCTCTTTTCTCGGTACCGACACAGCGGAAAGTTCTCTCTCTTTTCTCGGTACCGACACAGCGGAAAGTTTGAATGGAGTTTCGACACAACGAAGTGCGGGACGTGCGAGCAATGAATAAAACGATTCACGGTGGTGAGGTAAAAACTGAAATTCATTTTCTTTAATTACGAAGCTCAGGAGGCATATGATGATTTGAAAATTGAACGGGAGATTTATTACGAAAAAATACTTCGATTGAGCCTTAAATCAGCACGATTGATGCCGTATTTGCTGAGAAAAAACTGCACAGGCTCAAGATTATGCTACATCGAAGTATTGGCTTGTCTGTATACGACACAATGAAAGGCCTCTTGACGCCTTCCGAGCTTGTGATTGGCCATTCCGTTTCATCTTTCTCTACCTATACCACGCAAAGTCTGAACGGAGTTTTCGAAGTGAGAATAAGTGCTTATACGCGAGACGTGTTTGTGGATAAATTCGGGAAAAAAAATATTTCGCGATCTGTGAATAAATAAATAGTTCGAAGTACCCATACCGCGGAAAGTCTGAACGGAATTTTCGAAGTGAGCAGTGCTTACGCGGGTCCTGTTGTGGATAAATTCGGGAAAAATATTATTTCGCGATCTATGAATAAATTTATTCACAGATCGCGAAATAATTTTAGATCGTACGCGTACGATCCAAAAATGATTTCTTTAATATAAATTCAATGACAGCAATTTAGAGTTTCATCAAATTCACGTATTTTTTATTTTTTTCCCCCTTTCGATCGCGACTAATTAGAATCTCGTGGCTTAAACAGTATTGAAAATATGAATGTTTTTTCACGAACATTTGTGAGGTTATAAATATCGTGGTTAGGTTCGATCGACTCTTGGTTACAGTAATAATAAGAAAGTGATGGTGTGAAAATAGTGAAGTGCTTTTAATCAACTTTCGAACAGTGCTGAAATGAATATGCATTTTTTTATTATTGTTAACCCTGCAGTTTTTATTTTCCACACTTAACTCTACGACGGAATTTCTCTTTCGCGATTAAATGTTCCTCGTATAAGATTTCTTGAGAAATCATTCTTTTCGCTTCTTTGATAACTATGAAATGGTATACGTTGAACTGTTAATCGTGATTGGTGTGAATCGATGTAAATTTGGAAAAGAAACTCTATAAAACTAATAATGAGTGTCAAAAAAATGTATATGGCAAAGTTTGTTATTATCATGTCGAGTTTTGAACAGTGTTTAATAAATATTTTTTTTAACTCTACACCGTTGACAATTTATTTTATTGGTCCCTTTCCTCTTTATTATAAAATGTTCCTCGTTTGCCATAATAAGATTTGTACATCATGAAATGTTCCTTGCATGATAATTGTTGATCCATTTCAAAAGATTTTCGACGTCGTTTTTCTATCCAAAATATGGTGTAGAATCATCTCGCGTTTGATGTATTAATAGACAAATACACTGTCAACCTGCATTTGGATATAAATGGATGCATCTGGATGATAACCGTAGTAAGTAATGATATATCTTTATGTCAAAATGGCTCGTATAATATATCTTTATGTCAAAAGACTATGGCGGTATATACTCCATATCCTATCAAAATTTGAATCTTTGGATTGCAACGAATGCCTATAGACTCTGGAAATTCTGTGAAGCGACAAATGTACGAAGTATTTCCACTTTTTGGCTCCGATTGTAGCATTATGAATTGAACATTTTGTTATGAAAATTCTTTGGTTGTTCATTTGTCAATGGGATCAAAAATATTGTCTTCGGAACACCATGAATATATGCAAAATTTCAGAATTTTGTTTGGCTCAATATGCTCTACATTTTTTCACATCCCCGCTTTAGTTGTAGCATAATGAATTTTAAAAAACTGTTTCAGAAAGTCTTCCGATGTGTTTTTTCTGACATTATCAAAATTTATATCTTTGGATTGCAACGAATGCCTACAAACTTCGGAAATTGTGTCAAGCGACAAATGTACCAAATACTTCTACTTTTTGCCTCCGATTTTAGCATTATGAATTGAACTTTTGTTATGAAAATTCTTCGGTTGCTCATTTGTCGATGGAATCAAAATTATTGTCTTCGGAATGCCATGAATATATGCAAAATTTCAGAATTTTGTATGGCTCAATATGCGCTCTATTTTTTCACTTCACCACTTTAGTTGTAACATTATGAATTTTGAAAAATTGTTTCAGGAAGTCTTTCGATGTGCTTTTACTGATATGATAAAAATTTGTATAATTGAATTGCAATGGATACCTACAGCCTTTGAAAATTCTGTGAAGCGACAAATGTGCCAAGTATTTTCCCTTTTGCTCATTTGTCGATGGGTTAAGAATTGCTGGCTTCAGAATGCCATGCATACATGCAAAATTTCAGAATTTTGTTGGGCCCAATATGCGCTACATTTTTTAAATTCCCTAATTTAGTTGTAGCATTATGAATTTTGAAAAATTGTTTCAGGAAGTCTTCTGATGTTTTTTACTGATATTATCAAAATTTGTATCATTGGATTGCAACGGATACCTACAGACGTTGGAAATTCTGTAAAGCAACAAATGTACAAATATTTCCACGTTTTGGCTTCGATTGTGGCATTAAGAATTTAAAATTTTGTTATGAAAATTCTGTGGTTGCTCATTTGTCAATGGGATCAGAATTATTGTCTTCGGAACGCCATGAATATATGCAAAATTTCAGAATTTCATTCGGCTCAATTGAGCTATATTTTTTCACTTCCCTACTTTAGTTGTAGCACAATAAATTTTGAAAAATTGTTTTACGAAGTCTTGTGATGTGTTTTTACTGATATTATCAAAATTTGTATCATTGAATTGCAACAGATACGTACAGACTTTGAAATATCTGTGAAGTAACAAGTGTGCCTAATATTTCCACTTTTTTGCTGGAATAGTGGCATTATTAGGACTTGAAAATTTTATTATGAAAATTATTCGCTTGCTCATTTTTGGATGGGATTAAAATTTGGCTTCGAAAAGTAATGGCTACATGCAAAGTTCATAAACTTTATTGAGCCTAATGTGTGGTATGCTTGAGTTGTGGCATGATTAATTCAAAAAATTGTCAGAAAGTCTTTGGTTCCTTTTTTCTGGAAGTATAAAAATATGTTTCATTGGAACGCACCGTATACTTACAAACTTTGGAAATTTCCTGGGGCAACATGTGTGCTCAGTATTTCTACTTTTTGGCTGCTATTGTGGCATAACGAATTGAAAAATATTTTCAAAAAGATTTGCTCTACGGATGCTCTGGTTGTGATGGTACGAAAATTTGCACGAAGATAATGCAACTGGTACAACTCAACTCGATCCATTTTCTTGGGCACAGTACTGATATAAGTTTGCCCGCTTTGTTGAATTTATTGTTTTAAAATATCCACAACATACTTTCTGAACTTTTCAAAATTCAAAGATAATATTAAAATATCTGTAAGTTCTAGTTTTAAGGCTTTCACGGCCATTATTGTTATAAATATCAAAATTTGCATCAAAATTTGTATCATGGGAATGTAGCCGATACCTACAAACTTTTAACATTTTGTGAAGCGCCAAGTATTTCCACTTTTTGTCTCTGATTGTGGCATTATGAATTGAAAAATTTATTACAAAAAGTCTTCGGCTGCTCATTTTTGGATGGGATTAAAATTTCTGTCCTCAGAACGCAATAGATACATCCAAATTTTCTGAACTTTGTTGGGCTTAAAGTGCACTATGTTTTTTCACTTTTCCACTTTAGTTATAGCATAATAAATTTAAAAAGTTGTTTCAGAAAGTCTTCGGGTGCTCTTCTTCTGATAGTATCAAAATTTGTATCATTGGAATGTAGCCGATATCTACAAATTTTGACCTTTTTGTGAAGAGGAGACATGTCTTGTGTGCTAAGTATTTCCACTTTTTAGCTCTGATTATAGCATAATAAATTGAAAAAGTTTTATTCTAAACGCTTTCCTCTACAGTCACTTTGGTTTGTTCAATATATTGTTTTGGAGTTCCCATAACATACTATTTGAACTTTTCTATATTCAATGAGAATATTGAAATAGTTGTAACTTTTAATTTCCATGGTAGTAACTTCTTCAATGGTATTGAAAAATAATCATGATTCCACCTTGTTAATAAAAATAAGAATGAAAAAATGCGTGAACTTTTTTCACAATAGATTCGATGTTTTCTCTAAACATACATGAAACGGGTTTTTTATTTTATCATTAATCAAAAATGAAAAATTTCGAAAAAAATCGCCCCATTTTTATCAACAAGCTGAAATAAGCGTAATATTTTTTACCACAAATCTACAAATATAACAAGGAGATACTGCTATTTAATATGTTTCTTTGATAAACACAAATTCAAATAGCTACAAATTCTATGGAAAAGTTCTGACTCTTCTAATCTTGCTCTCAAAAGCTTTGTAAATTTTTGTATCAGACTCCCAGTTCCCGACTTATTTTAGCCTGATTCCAGAAAGGTAAATCGAAATGTCAAAAAAATTTGACTGGCTCGAGAATAAAAAAAATGCCAAATTGAAAATTCCAAAACACGTGCCCGTTATTTCATAGGGAAAAAACTTGACTCGAAGTAGAAGGGGTCAGGGTTTGGAAATGAAAAAGCGATAATTTCCCAATATAACCTTTTTCTAATCTATATAAAGCGAGATGTTTGAAAAGAAAGAGAAAAAACGAATCATATCACGCATAAAAATCCCCCTCGTGGAAGAAACCTGGATAAGTATATTTGTTCACCGCCGTTCTCATATTTTTCCACGAATATACATACACTGCAAAAACCTGTTCTCGCAAAAATCCCTGAGAAAATCAAACCCTATCAAAAAGTAAGAAAAGTGACCACTCTCAAAAAATGTATCAAATAAATTCAAATCACACAAAACAAAATGAGTTAATCCTCGCGAAAAGCTAAGGTTGGGTTTCGCAAAAAGTTATAAAATAAATTGAGATATACCAAAATATATGTGCCCAGTACGGGAGGCTCTATCGTGTGAAAAAATCTTCAAATAATGTTGAATGTTGATAAAGAAAAGAATCAAGTTCAAAAATGCAGTTGTTTTACCAACCAGAATGAAAATAAAAACTCTGTATCAATAAGGGTCCGAAGCAAAAAAAGATTGCAAACGAAAAAAAATTAGATGAAAAAGAATTTCGGCCGAAGTACTTGGCGAGGTTGTCACCATGACCGATACATTATGTAAATTAAGTGAAAAAACATTTGTCAAGTACTTCGGCCGAATTTTTTTTCAATCTAATTTTTTTCTATGTTTTATAAAATAATTTGTAAGTCAAGGATGAGGCATCATATTCTTCCGTCATTTCATCTTTGAAAGAATAATAATTCTGAGGCTCCTGATAGTAAAGTTAAATATAATTATCTGTTTATAGCTTAGATCGAAATTGCTAATATCCTCGCTGCCTTTTCGCCCCTGAATGCCTTATTCTAATACACAACTTGAAAGCTAATGATAAAGTATTTAATTTTCTGAATTTTCGCCTTGGGGAAAAATTGGTATTTGAGGTCTCTTCTAGAACACCTTCCTGCCAAGCTATAATCAAATAATAACCTATCAACGAATTACTAACATCTCGAGAAAACACTTCGATTCTATAGTTAACTCTTTTGAAAACATAACTTTTTTTCTTATCACTGGAACGAAACGCTCCTATATTTAAACAACCTCAATAACAAGGAATTTATGGTAGAAAATCTGTCTCATTCTTTAATGTCGAATTAGTAGTATGAGCAATACTGATTCCTGACATTGAAATAAGTCGATGATGTAGACACGTTGTAAGTTTTTTTGTTATATACAGGCTCTATTGGAGTTTATATAAAGCGAAATATATGAAAATATTATAGAAAAAAGAAGTGATATCAAATAGCAAAAATCCCCTCCCGGGGAAAAAAAACTTGGACAAGTACATTGGTGGTCCCTCGTTTCCCTATGATATCACAAAAAGTCCAAAACCCCACTTAAATTTTTTTATTTAATGTTTACTAATTTTATTCATATTCCGGAGGGAAACCAACCATATAGATCACGAAATAACCGGCCAAAAAACCAGACTTCACAATAATTGTCACTTTGAATTTATTTCCACAGAACAACACAAGAATCAAAACATTAAAAAATCAGAATTATCAAGATGAGAAAAACACCACTTATAATTGGTGTGTAAGAAGTATCAATAGTCTAGAAAAAAATGAAGAAAGATCGACATCTAAGTTACGTGCAGCAGTAAAATTTATGATATCAGTACTAGGACAAGTATTTCTTTGATGACTGAGAAGATATCAATATGGACGTACCGGCAACGTAGGGCATGCAGTTGGTGCATTGCTTCTGGGATCTCCTAAGTCGAATAGCTACTTTTGTTTTGGCTGTGGCGTGACCAATGTTGCCAAATAGTATTTACTTACATGACCTAATGAAACAACATTGCCTGCGCCGTGGCTAAAATAACGAAAAACAAGCAGGAATAGGAAGTTTCGTATAAGATCGCGTGCTTTTGTAATGTTAAAAAAAAACATTAATTTATGTCTGTACATGATAGCACAGTTTTGTTTGATTGGTAATAATTTGATGAACGTTCACCACCGTACGTTGAGCGTATACGCACAGAGTACTTGTCCGGCCCATAACTTTTTATTAAAATTGCTCATTCCAGTAAAAATCAGTGGTCTCTCTCAAAAGTCAAGGGTCATAAATACGCACTTTTTCATTATTGGTAATATCTTATTTAATTTTTATTTTTTATGATTAATCCCGCATAATGGTTTAAATTCTCTTTTTCAAAACATAAAGGGCTATTTTGATAGTTGGCGCCCAAGAACATCAAAATGAAACGAACGGAGGGGTATTATTTTGTGTGAAATTTGCGTGATCTTAAAACTTCAGATACAAATTTGACGGTGCATTCAGAGCCCACATTGATCTTTTGACCATTAACCAGTGGTTACTTAGATCTTCTACTAATAAATAGTAGCTTTCCAAAATATAATAACTTTCGTTGCTGGCAATAATAGTTTTCGAAAGTATGATACGCTACATTGCTGGCAATAGTTTACTGACAATGAGTCGTATCTTCAGAAATTTCATAATTGACTGCACCTTATGTTAATGTAATTTTATGATGACTACGAACACCATTTTATTCCGATTGAATAGACGTCGAATGTTGTTTATGATACAAGGCCATTCTGAAATTCGCAGAAGAATTGATTTTCTTGTAAATTTCTGACGGGGAAAAGCAACGCATGCAACGAAAAGCACCTCCAATTTGATTTTCACTTGAATGAGCAATTTTAATAAAAAGTTATGGGCCGGACAAGTACTCTGTGCGTATACGCTCAACGTACGGTGGTGAACGTTCATCAAATTATTACCAATCAAACAAAACTGTGCTATCATGTACAGACATAAATTAATGTTTTTTTTTAACATTACAAAAGCACGCGATCTTATACGAAACTTCCTATTCCTGCTTGTTTTTCGTTATTTTAGCCACGGCGCAGGCAATGTTGTTTCATTAGGTCATGTAAGTAAATACTATTTGGCAACATTGGTCACGCCACAGCCAAAACAAAAGTAGCTATTCGACTTAGGAGATCCCAGAAGCAATGCACCAACTGCATGCCCTACGTTGCCGGTACGTCCATATTGATATCTTCTCAGTCATCAAAGAAATACTTGTCCTAGTACTGATATCATAAATTTTACTGCTGCACGTAACTTAGATGTCGATCTTTCTTCATTTTTTTCTAGACTATTGATACTTCTTACACACCAATTATAAGTGGTGTTTTTCTCATCTTGATAATTCTGATTTTTTAATGTTTTGATTCTTGTGTTGTTCTGTGGAAATAAATTCAAAGTGACAATTATTGTGAAGTCTGGTTTTTTGGCCGGTTATTTCGTGATCTATATGGTTGGTTTCCCTCCGGAATATGAATAAAATTAGTAAACATTAAATAAAAAAATTTAAGTGGGGTTTTGGACTTTTTGTGATATCATAGGGAAACGAGGGACCACCAATGTACTTGTCCAAGTTTTTTTTCCCCGGGAGGGGATTTTTGCTATTTGTACATTTATATATACATTTAGCGTGTGTAAGATATTCTAATTCACACGAAAATATCGCGTGCATTAACTGGATTATAATACTCTCCGTTAGAGGGAAAGTAAAGCAGAAAATAGTTGCGTTCAACGCCACCGTGTGCAGCAGCATTACGTTATTATGCGCCAACGTGTTGAGTGCTTTGATATTTATTGTCATAGCTTGAGAGGTAGGCAAATTAGCAATTGAAATTGGTGGTGAACCACAAAGGCTTTGTATGTTAAAAGTATCTCATAGTAAAGGTGTGCACACTATGTGCGATTAGATTAAACAAAGAAAAAAATGGTCTCCCGTGGTGTGCCCTTTACAAACAAGCTGGTCTTATGGCATTATAGTATACATAATGGGGGGAGAGAAGTAAGAGCGTGACGCTGCGTCGAAGCGTCAGAGCGTTAAGGTGCTCAGGAGAGATACTTAGCATGGAATAATGTGTTTACTCCGACGACAAACTTCAAAGATCATCTCGGTATATCTTACTCAGCGGGTGCAGCCGGTATTAATTGTTTTCTCGACGATATTCATCGTTTTGAAAGACGAAAAATAAAATATATATATATCGGAGTACATTTATATCGCGTGGTAAAATCTTTATTTCGAGGTTTCGGAAGGCACATTGTGTTTTGATCGTCCTCGATTTTTTATTGACTGGGCAAGTGGCGAGGTCGCTACAATCATTTCAAATTTATACAAGCTTTTCTCGCTTTTTTCGATGAAAAACTCTGTGGGCTCTGGATTTTAACGAGATTTGGATTCGTGCGGTTCAGATAGATAAACCGCGAGGTTATCAAGTTTCTGGACCACCATATTCCGGTAGTAGCCTCATATACATGCGTGAATGTGCTCGGGGGAGTATTTAGCATGAAAGATTTGAGTGCAGCTGGGACGAGAGTGCGGCTTGCGCGGGGGAGGAGAAGAAACGAACATGTATAATAATGCATGGTGGTGGAGGACGCGAGTACAGTAATGAACGATGTATATTATAATAAAAACCTGTACATAGTCGACTTAATATGTATATGTGTATATGTAGAAACATTTATGTCGTGGTTGCGTACAGCAGCGAGGGCAAACTTGCAATATCCATACTGGCCTATCGCGTCGTCATACCATCTAACACATCTCGCGAGAAGCTATTAAATTTTACGATTTATAAAACAATAGCCGGGGTAAAGTTTATTGGTTGGGTTCGAGCGGTTGGTTCTTCGTTGATGGTGGGTAGCAAAAGCGTCATTCATCGAGTCTCGAGCGAGCTCGTCGTCCTGGTCCTTTTTCTCTCTTACTCAGCCTCTCTTTTCCCTTTCTCTCTCTCTCTCTCTATCTCTCTCTCTCTCTCTCTCTCTCTCTCTCTCTCTCTCTCTCTCTCTCTCTCTTTTCTGCCCTCCTCTCTCTTTCTGCGTGTGGTTGCAACGGAGCTTGATTCTATGCGCCGCGCTAATACACGAGGGAGTCGCTGCGTTTTTGCCACGACGACTTGCAGGGGTCACGTATGCATCGGCACTGCGCAAACGCAAAAAGAACAACAAAATGAGAGAAAGAGAAAAAAGAAAGGTAAAAGAGTCGGGAGGTCATCGAACTCGTTTGAGCTATTCTCTGAGCCCAAATTTGGCCACTAACACCACCGTACACGTACTAAAACAACATTTACCTATAATGGCAGCATTTAAATTCAGCGAAAAAATTTTCAAAAAAGAAGAGGAAAATAAAACTGTTCATTCTCCCAACGCAGAGTGTTGTCCTATTATTTTTGGTAAGGCAAGCGACAATCTCTTGGTTTCTAACCGACTATGAAACAATAGAATTCCATGGCCTTTTTCATCTAATTAGCCCTCACACAGTTGACTTTGTGTTTATAACGTTACTCCATGACCGTGACTCTCGTGGTTGCTCGTTACGCCCTCGCAGCTTCTCTTGTACCATTGGCCACACTTCTTCGAAGTCTCTTGGAATTCAATATGCCTATATATACACGTTTATAGTGATCCAGGTATCTAACCAGGCATTATATATATATACATAAGTATAGATGTATATGCATCGTTCGATAGGTGGAGCTTGTCTTGTAAAAAGGCGTTTGTCCTATTCTTCACGAATACACGAATCTCACATTTACTTTTTTTTTATTCATGAAAAATGAAGATCTACATAGTTCTTAATGTCTTTCGACTTTTAATGATAACGAAAATATGTCATTGTTGATTTATTAGTTGGAATAAAAAATTTATATTAAAAATATGTTATTATGACGGATACATTGATAAAAAATATAACCCAAGTAATTGAACATCAACAAGCGATAAATTATTGATTTTTCAATGAGTAATAAATAATTCATGGTAAATTAATCTCAATCATATGTCCTTCTTTTTCTGACCACCTATTAGAAATGATTAGTTATTGTTTTTATTGCCTTATATCTTCATATCATAAATTAGTCAGTTAACGTGACAATAATGAATATATATATGTGTGGTTCTACAAACGAGGGAATTTTTGGCGGCTCAACTTATTTTACGTACTATTTTTTTAATAATCGAATTAAATTAGACGCAGGCAGGAATAAACAATCGAAACGGTACCGTGCCAAGCCTGGTATAACTATTCAGAACGTCGGTACAATGCTAGTGAACAGTATTGGCCCAAGCTAGTGTAGAAGCTGGAGTGATGAGCTCGGACTAGTCCTGACCCACACTGTTGAATCAGCGTTGGGTCGATGCTGAAAATCGTTGTTGAACCGATATTGGATCTCGATACTGGAACTACTTTATAATGTATTTTAGGTCTATATATATATTTATTATATGTTTTCTTTTTGTTTTATTTGTTGCAATTTAACATAATTTAAAGTTTTCATTCCTTTGACTTGATTTTTAACATAATCAATTATAATAATACTCATTCGCACATGCATTCAACTTCGAAATATAGAAACATAATCGTTGTGGTTATCTACTGACAAAATTTACCAATATTTTGTTTTTCTCTTTTGTATAAATCATAAACGCTTATCTTATATTCGTATTGTGTCTCCCTCGTTGGCTCTCTCATCTGTTCCGGGACTCCATCTTCTTGTTTCGTCGGAAAATGATCAAAGTGGTACGAATTGGAGCTGAAGGTTGGCCAGTCCTGATGAGCTCGTAGTTTACAAAATTGGTGATCGCAAGTTGATGGTTTGACGGTTCCGGAACGAAAGAGAGCGAGCCCGAGACAAAATCATCGTCGTGTTCAAAATAGTGGGGATGAGACGATACGCTGACAAGATCGATACATCGATACTCAATAGATATATTAGGTCACATATCGATAAATAAAATTTGCGAGGCAAAATTTAAATCGGAGTAATGTTCGTTACAACTTTCGAGTCCAATGTCGCGCCAGGCTTGATTCCCAATGTCGCACCAGGCATAACAGTGATTTATATAATATTAGAAATAAAAATAACAACAAATTAATTAGTATAGATTTATTTATTTTCCATAATAATTAATTCTTTGGTGCAAATATAATTTATAACGTTCAACAATTTCAAACATTTTGAATGTTTGAAGACCCATAGCTAAATAACAATAGCAAAAAAAATGTTCTCAATGATATTGAAAAAAGAGATTTCGTGTTAAACGAATGAAAATCAGCTGATCAAATGAATGAATCAGCTGATAAAAAAAAAATCTATTTTTTGAAAAGAAAAAATATTTACGATGAAAATAAAATTCAAATAAAATGAACATAGCTTGAAACAAAATCGTTATACATATTCCACTGGTCTGAAGACTTCTCGTGTTATTTTTTCCTCCGCTCAGCATATCCTCCCTCTCGATCTTCAACTCCAGAAAGGTAGCGACTCATCGTTGATAATATATTCAATTCTTTTCCTGAATGACGATGTTTTTCTGTCAGGAAATCTACAAAAATAATTTTTCATTTATCAAGTTGCAAGAAAATCGAGATAGCTAATAACAATAATACGTTGGATAGAAAAAAAAATTACCTTCTAAACATTGATATACCATCGTTTTGCTGAAATTTCTTTTTGAAACGCCTTTGCCCGCTCGTCCTGCTCCACTATACTCAAGCTGTATAGCTTTGGCAATGATTTTCGGGATAATCAGTTTTATGTCGGTCTTGTAATCATCTGAGCCTGATGTTATTAAGTCGTACAGTGATTTCTGAAATAAAAAAAAACGATTAAATTTTTCAATACAATTTGTTAATTTGTTTTATCTTCAAAAAATTTGATTCAAATTCCAACAGTCCTCTAGTCTTACCAATGCTTTTTGTTTCTCCAACGATTGTCCAGGGTTTCCATGTTCATCAGGATTTAAACTTGATTCAAATGTCAAAAAGTCGTCAAGGGTTTTCATTGGCAGTGTAACTTGCAGCGTCTCCCTTGGAGAATTTTTTTTCTCCGTCGTGGCTCTCGACTTCATATGAATGGATAGTTTTAGATCTTCCAACTTTTTATTCAGGTCGTATTGTATGCTTCGTTTAGTACTTATGATGGTTGATATTAACTCTGCATGTTTCAAATCAATGTAATCAGCAATGAATCCTGAAACGACACAAATGTAATATTGCCTCACAGTGATACATTTAATAAACAGGGAGTAACGAACATACTCGTGTACCACGGTTCATTCACGGTTGATACGGTGTGTATCATAACTTGACAAATAATTGTAATACACATTGATTAATTGTTCTTTCAATTGTTCAATTACCTAAACGCTCTCCTGTTTATTTATATCATGAGTAATGAAAATATTCGTACACCACGGATTTCTTGAATAAATCGATGTGTATCATAATTATTTCTGTGACAAATAATTACGATACACGTCAATTAACCAAGCTGTACGAATATTTTTGCTGGTCGCTGTATAGTTGAAAGAGAAAATTTCCGGATAGTTCAAAAATTGGAAGATCAATACATCGATGTGTATCGTAATTATCTGCCAAAGAAATAGTTATGATACCACGACTTAATTCTTTGAGAAACAATTAAATCGTAATATCGTAATTATTTTTTTGACAGATAATTACGATTCACGTCGATTTTTTAATCTTTCAATTTTTTAATTATCCATAAATTGTCTTGTTCAACTATGCAATGAGTAACAAAAATATTCGTGCACCATGATTTACTTGAATAAGTCGATGTGTACGAATATTTTTGTTACTCGCTGTACAGTTGAACAAGGAAATTTTCGGATAATTACTAAATTGAAATATCAAAGGTAAAAGGGAATTAAAAAGTAGTCACATACCTCGTAGATCATCATTCCCTTGCTCTTTCAAAGTTTGGATTCGTTCTTCGATTCTTTGATGCTGATGACTTGTTGCTGCTGCTCGTTGTCGATTATCTTTTGTGTTTCTTGCGTCATCCTCCTCTTCTGCAAGGGTACTGGAGTTGGTCGATATGTTTAATAAGCAACTCATTGTGTTCTTCGATAGTACTAATATATTAGTACTCTCACACTCTGTTTCTGACGAATTGAGAGGCGTAGTTTGTTTTAACGATCTTTTCAATCGTTTCAACCCTTTCGAGTGAGTAGCTAAAATGTGTACATGCATTTTTTTTATTAAAAAATTAATCAGTTTTTATGGAGAAAAACAATTTTTTACTTACCAGCTGTCATCAAAATCTCAATGGGATATGCCTGCCATCATGTTTCGGGAAGTTTTTTTTCTAGGACAAATTTCTGAATATCTTTTATCAAATCCGACGGTGACCAAAAACATTGAAGACTATCTCCACTTTCAACAATCCAAGTTTGAGGCACAAGCTCAACTAGAGGATTGTTGTCCGAGTCGAACTCATCGATAAATTTTACAACGGCGTAATTCGCTGAATGTGCCATTCTGAAAAATAAAAATAAAAGTGATTACGAATAATACTTTGCGCATTGACCAATGAGAAAGAGTAACGTAGTTTGAAAAAAATCAACTACACAAAAAAATTCAACTAGCCAAAAAATGAACTTGAGTGATTCAAGATACTTTGAACGTAAGATACGTTGAATGCCACTCTTCTGTTGTCGTTCACTCTTTCTCCAGTTAAACTATATCTTGTTTTTTTCTTCTACATTGTAAATGAACGACATATATTTAATAAAAAAAAAACAAACTTACTTTTTGACGTGTGCCTGAAAGTCCAAATGCGTTCGCAATTTCAGTTTTTAGGTTATAAATTTTAGGTTATGCACGGATCCCATTTATAGTGCATGGGCGTCAAAACACGTGTCGGAAATTTTGGGATGGAAAGAAAATTTTGTTTGAATTATGCAGAACTTGTTTATTGTTCAAGTTTATTGTTTTTTGAATTCAGAATTTTGTAAGTTGTGCTCCCTCGCGTACTCGTTCGTGAAACAAATGACGGTAACTCTCTGTTCCCGCTCGCAGTGTCCCGAGTGGCCAACAATGTTTCTCCCTCTCCTTGCTATGTACTTTTTGTACTTAGAAACGAAAATTCACGATTTTTATATCTTTTTTTCTTCTCAATCCAATTATTTCTTCTTTGAAAAAATGAAATGATTTTTTCTTCACAAGACGTTCAGTACATCTCAAACGTGCAATAATGATTGTTTTATAAATCCAGAATTTTGTAGCTTGTGCTCCCTCGCGTGCTCGTTCGTGAAGTAAATGGCGATGACTGTTTGTTCCCGCTCGCAGCGTCCCGAGCGGCCAACAATGTTTCTCCCTCTCCTCACCATGTACTTTTTGTACTTCGAATCGAAAATTCACGATTTTTACATCTTTTTTCTTCTCAACCTAATTATTTCTTCTTTGAAAAAATGAAATAATTATTTTTTCACAAGATGTTCAGTACATCTCAAACGTGCAATAATGATATTGCGTAACTGTTTCCATCAATTTCTATTAAAACACATTTTGTCTGCACTTGATCACAACGGAAAACTTCCACGATGTTTGAGAAACTGAAAATTCTTAGAATACCCAAATCTTCTGACGGACAGGGACCTTGGAAAATACTCTGCCGCTTACTTTCGCTGTATCCTTCTATAAAGAAGTAGCTTGACTGTTGTAGATGTTGATGTTGAGGTTTTACTAATAATTTGGTAATCAAAAATATTTTGCCATTTTTCAATTATTTATATTTATAATACGTTATTAGGCTGAGTAGATTCAAGTGTCAAACCAAAAACTTTCAATGATTTCACTTCAAGCATTTCGCCCTCAGCACTATGACGGGTTTTCAAATGTTTTGGAATCTCACAGTCACTGATTTCAGTACGAATTCGAACTTTTGAATTCTCTGACAAATCTATAGCATTCAATCGATTCACAATCTGTGCTAGTGGCTTAGCATTACCATGTACATAATGCTTCAATTTTCCGATGAAATTTTCACCAAGAAAAGCGGAAAAATCACTGAGTGGAGCTTGAGAATATTTCGCATCATCTGCCAAGTTTATCAGACTATAGAAATTCATTTTCTGTGAATCTCTTCCATAATAAGTGGGCAGTGAAACAAAGAATTTTCTCAGAAAAACATCAGCATGATCCGCACACTTGACAGCTAATTTTGAGCTGCAAAGAATTCGTGCAGCAGCATGTAAATGCAGAAAATGACGATACACCTCCTCAGGTAAAATTGATTGGAAGATAATAGCACCAACATATAGAAGCATAAAACTGTATTGTACAACTTTCCAATGAGATACTTCATTCGTATCAAACTTTTTTCGTTGAAATTCTGCAGGGACATATCGTTGTAAAGACTCCATTAACTGCCGAAGTTTCTGTCTGTTTTGCGTTTTAACCGATAGCTACTTTTTATTGATAATAACCATTTTTCTATTAAAAACTTGATAATGTTTAAGAACAATAAATGCATGATGTCCAAGGGTACATTGCGAATGAGATCCAAACCAGGAATGTCAACCAGTTGGCTTGTGATGTTTTCTGTGTGTTGCTGCGGTTGCCTTTTTTCCGTAAAAGATTCGTGTGTACGTTTGGTACAATTTAGTTCAGGATAAATTCTTTTTTTATCCACTGTCAGTCCTTTAATGGTGCATCTCTCACATGCGTAAAAGCCAGTCGGATTTTTTATGCATTTTAGGAATGCTCGAGCTGGTCCATCAGCCACAATAGCCTACAATCTGACCTTGTATTTTTTTTGTCCTATTGTCAAGTCATTTTCAATCATGTTTTTCTTTTCCTGGACGAAATTATTGAGTAAATCATGTACGTTAGCTGGTTTCGAATCACCATAATACATTGCAGCAATAAAAGGTGAGCACTCGTATGTTTTGTTGAAGATCTTGACAACAATTGGCCATAATTCGTCTTTAGAATTTTTGTAAATTTTCATGCCATCGATATGGACCAATAATTGAATTTCATCATCGATAAACGTATTCGGATCAAATTGTTTTAATAATCCATTTTCTACGCTCAAGTAAACATACTCTCTCACAGTGTTACATTTTGAAACGATACCTGACGTTTTTATGCGATGTTTATAGCCCAGTAGTTTGTGGACAGTTTTTGGCAAATCTTGATAACCTTCGCTGCGTAGAACGGTCAACAATTCGGAAACTGCACGTAGATTGACGCTTTTAATATTATTAATAGCCCACTGTCGAATTTTGTCACTCATGTCAAGAGGTTTCGATTGTTGAACATTGCGCTACACTTCGACCTTAACTATTTCATTTTCCGAAATTTCTTCATTTTCTGAGTGAACATTAGACTCGAAATTATCATCACTCAATACCATTTGGTTAGGACTGGGAATGTCCAATTCACCTTTTAAGTGATTTTCGTTAGCCTCGATATCATTATTGTTCTCCAATATTCCTTCGCACTGAGGAGGTGAGATGTCTTCTGTCACCAACAATTCTAATTTTTTTAAAACGCGGCTTTTTTCACTTTGTAATAATTTTTTGACATTTTTTTTATTTTAATTAAAATTAAGGTTATATTTTAGATAGATTGAGGTTAGGAACTACTCGTGTTTACTGTGACGATATATAGTACCTGTTCTATCGATACAGTGGCGCTCCTCGATAGTGCTGCCCTCAGGGATACTTAGGTTATTCACCGGAAAGACCCGAGTGCAAGAGAGAAGTCAAATACCTCCGCATTTGATCAAATTTCAGGAAAACGATACTATCGGCAAACCCTACTATATATAGATTTTTTTTTGTTAAAAAATTTGATTCAAAATTCCTATTCATAAAATTAGTCATGGGTCAATATTGGTTCAACTTTGTGAATCAGCGCTTGGTACACCAATCTTGGACCATTACTGGATCGGAACTAACGGACCAATGTCGGATATCAGTACTGCGTGGAGACTGGGAAATACAATCGTTTTTAGACTGGTACTATACTGGTGACCAAAGTCTGGTAACGCAGGATTGTACCAACCTTGGCCCGATTGTCAAAGCATGGTATTCCCTGTCTGGGGAGTCAAATCTGCTCATCACAACTGTTTCTATTTGGGTATTCAAAATTACGCGGATCTGAAATATATTTCTTGCAGAAAATACTCTCCAAAGTGCCAAATTCTCAGTCCCCAGCCGTGTCCTTTTTTCAAAATTTAAGTGAAAAGTTCAAATCATAACTTCATTAAAGTATTAAAGCCAAATTTTTCACCAAAATAGTTATCCGTAATAATATTCCTTACTTAAATGACGAATACTTTTTACATTATTGCACATTTTATTCAAAAATTACTTTAATGAATTTCGTCCCTCGGTTTCTCTATCAGACCCCTGATAAATCGAAATATATTGAAAATATTGAGAATTATCATACAGATGATATAGCCGCTTTAGCAGCGTGAAGTATCGAGTTAAGGGACAACACCACTATGACGGCTTCAAAAAATCGATTTTTTGAAAACCATTTTAAAAAATCTAAAATACTTTTAAGATTGAAATGCCGTTGGACCCAGGTCGAAAAAATAATTATTTTCGTAGATATTGAATATTTTGTGGAGCGGTGCAGCGGTCCGCGACGCTCGGGGTCCCGCGCAGCTGGGCACTGGTGACGGCGATTCTAAAACGTTTCTGGGCATATCGAATAGCGATCCATACGACGGTTTCGAGATAAAAAAAAAGAGTGCATCGATCATGTCCAAAAACGTATGGGGACGCGCCTCCGTGAAATCGTGAAAAAAAAGGATTGTCTGGCAGAGGAAAGCTCACCGGAAAATTGATTGACGAGTTGAGCACATATTACGGCTTGGCTATTCGGAGGAACAGCGATGATGTTGACAAAATGAGGAAGGCAATTTGGGCAACTATCAAACATAAAATGTCCACATACAGTGAGCCACAACATGACGATTGCCCGGAAGGAGCCGAGTCGTGGTGTTCGTGGCAGCGCGCGGTCGCAAATGGTGATATTTCTAAATATCGCCATAAACCGCCTCTTCCTCAGGAAATATTGGAGGCAATTCAGCCAATCTTCGAAAATTTGAGCAGGGACGATTTGCTGCAGCGTTGTTTGGGCGACTATACGCAAAACAATAACGAAAGCTACAATAAATCAGTTTGGGCAATAGCCCCCAAGTGCCAGTCCGGAAGCAAAAAAATCATTGATATTGCAACTGATATCGCGGTATTAGTGTTCAATGATGGCCTGAGAAGTCTCATGAAAGTACTGGAGACGTTGGGGATAACCATCGGCCCAAATTGTTTCAACTTTTGCGTTGAGACCAACGCAGCGCGGATCCAGCTCGCGGAGCGCTCGCTCACAGATGCTGCAAAAGAAGCGAGAAAAGCCTTAATAAGTTCGAGGAAAGAATCAGGAGACAACGATTTGCTTCTTGAAGGCCAGCTATATGTTGCCGGCATCGCTGATTGAAGGTAAATCATTTTTTTTTGAATTTATAACATAAATTAACAAACCTAAAACTTTGAACGCGTTTTTCTCAAAACCACTTTTTTGAGTGCGGCACGCAGCAGAGCTCGAGCAATTTTTATCCGATCGACTTCAAATTTTTACTCTATCAATAAAAGTAGATTATCTAGAGAAGTGCATAAAAATTTTTCGATATCTCAATAATTATAAAAGTTATAGCCTATTTTCGACGAGAAATTTTGCTCAAAAATCATTCTTTAATTTCAAAGGCGTGCCTATTTTTTAAAAATCAATATTTTTCCAAATCCCTATGTACTTCTCTTCAAAATATCATATTATTAACGAAAACACTCGGTATTTTTTTTCAGATCGACGTTGAAGAGAGTTCTGCTGCGTGCCGCGAACCACTGCGGAGATGACGCGAGAGCTTCCCCAGCGCCACCATGCGGCGTGAAAAATGTGAAAAAAATGTTTTTGATACATTAATAAACAAGGAACAAAACCCAAAAAAAAAATTTCGAATATCTCTTCTTTTTCCCACAAAAAAAATTCTTGAAAAATGTGACCCCCTATTTTTTTCACATTTTTCAAGAATTTTTTTTGTGTCCGTTAACGGACAACACCACTGTGACCCCTTATTTTTTTCACATTTTTCAAGATTTTTTTTTGTGGGAAAAAGAAGAGATATTTGAAATTTTTTTTTTGGGTTTTGTTCCTTGTTTATTAATGTATCAAAAACATTTTTTTCACATTTTTCATGCCGCATGGTGGCGCTGGGGAAGCTCTCGCGTCATTTCCGCAGTGGTTCGCGGCACGCAGCAGAACTCTCTTCAACGTCGATCTGAAAAAAAAAACCGAGTGTTTTCGTTAATAATATGATATTTGGAAGAGAAGTACATAGGGATTTGGAAAAATATTGATTTTTAAAAAATAGGCACGCCTTTGAAATTAAAGAATGATTTTTGAGCAAAATTTCTCGTCGAAAATAGGCTATAACTTTTATAATTATTGAGATATCGAAAAAATTTTATGCACTTCTCTAGATAATCTACTTTTATTGATAGAGTAAAAATTTGAAGTCGATCGGATAAAAATTGCTCGAGTTTTGTTGCGTGCCGCACTCAAAAAAGTGGTTTTGAGAAAAACGCGTTCAAAGTTGGGACCCCGAGCGTCGCGGACCGCTGCACCGCTCCGCAAAATATTCAATATTTACAAAAATAATTATTTTTTCGACCTGGGTCCAACAGCATTTCAATCTTAAAAGTATTTTAGATTTTTTTAAATGGTTTTCAAAAAATTGATTTTTTGAAGCCATCACAGTGGTGTTGTCCGTTAAGTTAGCAAATCATCACACGTGTACCTTTCGGCCCTCGGTTTTTTATTCGGTCCATCGATCTTTATGAGCGAGATTGCGTTTTGGTCAATCAATCTAACAGTACCCTGGTAAGTATTTACGTAAATAAATATTTTATAACTACATCATTTTTAGGTTCTATAGTCCGTGAATCCTTTGCATTAAAGCATAAGAATGGTTAATTTCTTAATAAAACATTTTATTTTTATTTTTCTAAGCAAAAACTGAAAAAAAATTCAGTCCCTTGGTCCCAGTCCCCTGAAAATTTAAAGAACCGGGGACTGAGAAAAATTTAGGGGACTGATAAACTTTAATCCTGACGCTATCAAAAATATTGCTTTTGTGATTTTTGCTGCAAAAGCGTTAATGACTGTTTAGGATATACTTACTCGATTGAATCAGGAATTATTGTTATCAGTTTGTCTGATTTTCTTATACAGGAAAGAAAATGGCAAGGGCAAAGAAAAAATTGAGTAGAGAAGAAATATTAGAAAAGAAAAGAGTAGCTGAAAGACTTCGACATGAAAAAATAGAAAATGATCCTGAAAAAATGGTGGCTCAAAAAGAATAAGAGAAGTAGAAATACAGCATTGCTCAAAAGTATTGGGCACCCTGTAATTGTTCGATCCGCACAAAAATTCAAGTTAAAATCAAGTTAAAAATTCAAGACAAATTCAGTTTCATTTTTATTTTTTTAATTCATTTATGCGATTTTTTTTGCTCCTGGTACGTAATTTTGAAAATGGCTGTTTTTCGTGATTTTCTCACTTTCTAAAATCGAGTGCTAGGCTCCTAAAGAATAGTAAACAGACTTTTTAGTCAGAAACTTTAAAAAGGATATCTCCAGCTTCAATTTGGTTTCTGGAAAAAAAATTTGCGATTTTTTTTCGCAGAGTTATTTACCTTATTCCGAAAAAAGGCAGGTTTCCGAAAAGGTGGCGTACATCGAAAACTATGAGGTTTGGAATATTTTGTGTAACAAATAAGAAATTGCACTTTATTATTTTGAATTCATTGAAAAAAATTTAGATTTTTCGCTTGATTTTGATCTGATTTGAGATTTTACTTGAGAAACGACGATGTAACGCGTAACTCATGTAAATATGATTTTTAGTCTTTTTTTTTTTCAAAAATCGTTAGGCCGTGAAAATTGCTCGAACGAAAACCATAAAATCGTAAAATATTATCGGTATGTCTAAACGCGAAAATCACATTTATTAGTGTTAAAAAAAATTCCGAAAAAATATAAGCCTTGCTAAGTCTTGCTCAACATCTATGAAATTGAAATTATGTTCGAGCAATGGAATACCCAGACTTAGGGTACTTCATGTCCAGAAAGGGTGGCTGCTGTAATCAAGGCCAAAGGTGCTCCAACAAAACTTTAGTTAAATTTTTGAAAAAGGTCATCATAGGATAAGTGTAAATATTTATCAAGAGACTCGGTAGAGTCTCGGGACAAGTACATGTACATTTGACAGCTCTGTCGTCTGCTGGCCCGAGGCTCGCCAGAGTATATTATCTCTGAATAAAGTAAATTTCGGTGGTGGGGGTAAAAACTGAAAGTCATTTTCTCGAATTACGAAGCTCAGGAGACAGATGATGACTTGAAAATTTAACTGGAGACTAATTAAGAAAAAATCTTTCGATTGAGCTTTAAATCAGCACGATTGATGCCGTATTTGCTGAGAAAAAACTTTGCACAGGCTCAAAATTATGCAAAAATTTCAACACATCGAAGAATTTGACGTGTCTGTATATGTCACAATAAAAGGCCTCAGCGTGCCTATCGAGATTCTGATTGGTCACGAGTGTGGTCATTTCCCTGTGTTCCCAAACCGGTAAACCAGTGTGCACACGAGTGATGTTTTTGAACGTGTCCCTGTGACTTACATTCCTCTGCACCCATACCACGGAAAGTTTGAATGTTTAACCAGTGTGACGGTAGTTTTGACTTTTGACAGTGTAAAGTGCGAGTCGTGTAAATCGCGTGTTTTTTAGATTGTGAAAAATCGTGATTCATAAATAGTTTATATATATAAATAGTGCGAAAAAACGGTAATATATAAATATTGCGAAATGTGATAATAATATTTTTTAATATCTCGGAATTAATCATCAGCGAAATTAAAAAAGATGACCTCGCACCCGCTGGTGAAATCATTTTTGTTTCGGATTCCAGAAAAGCCAAATAGAAACAAACCTCACCACTCGTTGAGGTTATCATTTTTATTTTTCCGTATAAAATAATCCAAATAAAACCGTTAATTAGTGTGGCCGGAATAAGTGCTAGAAAATACAACGAACATAACCTTAAAAATCAGTGTTATACGTTCTGAAAATGTGTGAACTCGCAAATAATGATGTTGAAGTTTCAATCTAGAACGCAACGATTTTTTTTTTTAATCATGTCACTTAAATTTTTCTTACAGATCAAAAGACTGTGTTTTTTTTCCAAAAGTGAGTGTATGAAAATAGTTGTGACAAGATGTATCATGTGCTCATAAATAAAAACCTGTAAAAATATTAATTGTTGATGAAATACTTTAATTATAAAAATTTGACAAATAACTTTTGTCGTGAAATCATGATTTTCAATACTTTTCAGGTGCGGTCTACAAATAAACATAAAATTTCTAATATTCTGCAGGTTGTGCTCAGTTCCTTTGATTTTTCTTTTCGGCTTCAAGAAATTTACCAATATACTGAAGGCGCTACGAGCTGTGAATTGGGCTGAGATTCTCTGTTTCGACAATTTGATCTAAAAAAACTGGTGAAACTTAAAGCAATGAAGCATTTGCTTTTCCTTGCGGAAACAAGAGATGCCTTATTTCCTTTGCATACAAGGATCACCGCTTCGTTACTGCGAGCTGTGCTAAGTTCCTTCGCTCTTTCTTTTTGGCATCGCACTACATATTTTATATTGAACTGGGGTTTTACTGATTATGTCAGCGTAAATATTCAAGGATCATCTGTTATCATATTTCACAACCAGTCGAAGGATCAGAAATTCAGCAATAGTGTAATGGCATCGCTCGGTCAGGCTTGTGCAAAAGATATAAGTGGAAATAAAAGCATGAGAACACAATGTAAAAATTCAATATTCATTCAAGTTTTTAGTGTGCATTGTGATATGATTTGTTAAAAAAAAGTGTTCCACAAATATTTCTATACGGTTTCATTTTTGGCCTTTCGCTCATGTTTTTCTCATATTAGTGAAATGCACATTGCTGAGACGCACCAAATATATGTATCGAATTTCTCAATATACTGCAGGAAACGCGAGGTGTTAACTGAAATGAATTTCTGCGCTTTGTTTGTGCAAGCTGTACTAAGTTCATTCGCTTTTTCTTTATAGCATCGCATTGCATATTTGATATTGAGCTAGGGTTTTACTGGTTATGTCAGCGTAGATATTCAAGGTTTATCTGTTATGATGTAAAAATTCTAGGATTCGGAGCTGTTCAGAAAAAAAGAAGTTATATCCTGGCCAAAAATCCCCTCCCCGGGGAAAAAACCTTGGACAAGTACATTTGTTGACCCCTGTTTCCATTTGTTTTCACAGAAAAAAACTACCCAAAAAAGTACAAAATTTTTAAAAATTTGGCAAGATTGAGATAGGAAAAAGAAGATTGTTTCTATAAAATAACTATACTCCAAATGACAAATAGAAATGAAAAACTTCACATATTTTATCGAGATCCCAAGAAAAAAGCAACAATACCCATCGTGAGTGTCTGGTAAAAAACAGAGTCTACAAGTAAATGATCAATTTGCGCATAAAAAAAATAATTACTTTACAAAAACAGAAATGGAAAAGCCAATGATTTACGTTCAGCACTAAAATTTATAATATCAATAATAGGACAAGTATTTTATTGTCGCTTGAGGATGGAGTATTTAAAAAAAGGCAAAAATTAGTTGGTTATTGAAAAAAGCCACCAATGTACAAAAATAAAAATCGGTCAAAAGAACAGAGTCCAGAAAAAAAAAATCGGGATGAAAAAAAACTTGAAGAAAAAAATTTCAAACGAAAAAAATTAGATTGAAAAAAAAATTTCGGCCGAGCGAGCTAGACTCCCGCCCCGACGGCTCCGGGTTCAAATCCCGTCCAAGATACTTTTTTTTAAATTTATTTATTTTTTTCATTTTTTTTCAAATTATTATTGAAATTTGTAATTCATGAATAAAAAATTACAAAAAAATTGAAAATATAATTTACGCGCTTTTATTGATCAAATCTCATAAATTCAATGTCAAATTTTTTTCTTTCTAATCTCTTGCAATTTTTTTAATCTTTTAAAATAAATTAGCCGTAATTTAATTAAAATTTTTTTTTCATCATTTGATATTTTTTTTATTTTTCGATATCTCTTTCGATGAGGCACGGAATATTTTTAAAAATTACCAAGGAATATAGGAATTAGAAATCTGTTTTATTAATTAAAAATTTCTTCAATCAATGTCTTTTGAATATTCTCGAGTACACTCTGATGGGTGATAATCATTATAAAAATAACCAAAACATTTATATTGTCGACACCACGAACATTGGGGTGGGGGTTAATATGTAGAATAACCAAATTGTAGAACGGTTAGTATTTCGAAATTTTAGTATTCATAACATTTGATTAACGAAAAATAAGAAATTCGAAGTTTATATTATCGATAATATATTAAGTTGAATGCGTATTTGATGTAATATTTTTTCTTTGATCGCGCATTTATTCGAAAATATATATTCAGACTGTCTATACTTCAAATGCAGATAATATAGATTGTCCTAATGTAAGGAGTTTATATTTTATAAATTCGAAATGGAGAGCAATTCTTTTATTGAGAGACCAAAATATATAGTATGAATAATTCGAAAGTGAATTTTTTGAATCACTAAATATTAGAAGTACAGAATAGCGAACGTTGTGAAGCACGACGAATGACAAGCAATACTTTACAGCCCAGAGGCTCTCGCTATTTCGACCGTTTGACTTTCTGGTGTTTCGCTATTTTGACCACATTAATATTTTGTCTTTCGTTAAAATATATTTGAAATTGTGAATATTCGTAATATTGCCGATTTCAGTATTTGACGACTCGAATGCGTAGTAGTCGAACTTTTGTAAAATCGTTATTCCAGCCTTCGTCATTCGGGCTACTGTTATATTTTGTTTTTGACGTAAATGTACTTCGAACTCTTTAATTTCTCATTTTTTTATTTCCAGCATAAAGGCTATAGTAGAATTCATCTGTCTACATACTACTATTCTTCAATTTTAAAATTCGCAGTTTTAGCCGTTCGAAGTTTTAATCATTCGAAAATCTTACTCCCACCCGAACATTGTATAAATGCCACCTCGTTTTCGTCGCAATCGCAGTTGTGTTTCCTCAATTCCGCCAGAAAAGCCACTGCGTTGACATTGTTGAAAAATTCTTTATCTGATGGGTCCAGATTCGCAGCACGCCAGGCATATCTATAACAAAATTAACGATAAACTTGTAGTATATTGCATTTAATACTTGATACGAATCGCTGTCGCATCTTCCGATGCAAGTTATCGGAGAATTTGTAATGGAAATAATGCGTTATTCACGTACCTTATCATGTTTTCATATATTGGAGCCTGCAGTTGGTCATGTATTAGCGAATGAATTTTGATCATATTCTCTCTCGACGTGATTTCTTCATTACGTTGTAGTAGGTATGGAGTATTTTGGGAATGGCGAATGTAATTTTTGACTTGATGGTGAAAGTATACATCGCATGGCTGACAAAATGGTGTGCATCGCGGTGGTATAACTGATAAAGTGCAAGTTGGGAGGCCGTCTTCATCGTTGAATTTATTTGGTATAAGTCTGGGGAGGTTTGACCACCCCACGAGTCAACGATGTGTAGGAATGGTTTTTTTTCCACGTACGGCTGTATTTTTTGTTCCAAAAAATTACGGCTAATTTATTTTAAAAAATTAAAAAAATTGCAAGAGATTAGAAAGAAAAAAATTTGACAATGAATTTGTGAGTTTTGATCAATAAAAGCGCGTAAATTATTTTTTCAAATTTTTTATTCATGAATTATAAATTTCAATAATAATATGAAAAAAAAATGAAAAAAAAAAAATAAAAAAAAGTATCTTGGACGGGATTTGAACCCGGAGCCATCGGGGCGGGATAGCTCGCTCGCCACTGGGCTACTCGCCTGGTTGTGATAGGGCGTAAACTTTATGGTACGTAAGAGGGCTCCCAACTTTGACCGGCGATTTCTCGAAAACGAAGCCGAGTTGGCACCTACAATTTTGGGGTTTGGTTGGTACCCATCCACACTATAAGCATGCGAAGTGGGAGCCCGTAACTCGATGCACCTCCCGCGATGTCCCCTCGTCAGCTGAAAATAGTTTATCCACTGACGATACAGCAGTGGATGCTTCAGTGGGGTTGAAAGTTTCATTCGATATTGGATGGCAAAAACGAGGCACTGGTCGTGCGTATAACAGTCTTACAGGTGTGATCCAGTTTTGCGTAATGTCTCTATATTTTAGTCTCAACCATTTATCTAATATGTGCGGTCTAAAATTTCAGCTCACAGCGTGTTAATCGGCTATTACTCGAAAATGATTCTTTCTTGGGCCCTACGATCGAAAAGATGCTCTAAATGTGAGCATGGAAATACAAATCACGATTGTCGGAAGAATTTTTCGGGTAGTGCGAAAAGCATGGAGCCCGATATGGTAGTGGAACTAATTGCAAGAAATCCACTTCTACAAGAGGCAAATGCTCATGTTTCGGTCCTAATTGCTAATGACGACTCTTCGACAATAGCAGCTGTTAGAAGAGAAACGGCCCATCAGATCGGAAAGTGGTCAGATCTGAACCACGTGAAGAAAAGTTTGGCCAATTCTTTGTACACGCTCAAAGTACAACCGAAAATAATCGAATATATTTCGAGTTGTTTTACCTCAGCTTTGGTCCAATGCAAAAATGATGTCGAGGCTACAAGAGCAGCTATCAAAAATATCGTCCCCCACGCTTATGGTGATCACCAGGATTGTGGTCAATGGTGTAATTCACATGGCGTGGAAAACTACGAGCACAAAAGATTACCTGGTGGAAAGTCGTTGTCGGATCCTGATCTTTGAACGTCTCTTACGAAAGTTCTTGACCGTTTTGCGAACAACGCTGAAAAGCTAGCTCCGGGCGCATCAAGTCAAGCAAATGAATCTTTCAACTGCTCAGTGGCCGTTAAACATCCGAAGTACCTCCATTTTAGAAGCTTTGAGTCGTTGGCTTTTCGTGTAGCAGCTGCAGTATGTCTCAAAAACATTGGCGCTAACTATATTGTTGAATTAAAGAAAGAGCTGGGTCTTCCCCATGGAGAAGAAACCGAGAAGTATCTCAACAAAAAACAAAAATTGCGACTGATCCGCAGACAAAAAGCTCTAACAATGAGCTTCAAAAAGCAACGACGTTTGCTTAAAAAACTGCGAAATTTTAAGAACCTTGTTCTTAACAATCGAGAAGGCATCACGGACGAAACCGAATGTGGATTGAACGTCTCAGAGCTCCTGCCACGTGGAGAATGCTCAAGTAAATTTTGGAATACTTTGTCAGGTGATAATTCACCTACGATAGCATGGCATGCAGTGTATTTATTTTTATTTATGCTAAAATTATCGAATGATTTTTCAGCTCCTCCTATAGACTTCAGCAATGCAAGCATGGCCATATTTGATCTAGAAACGAATAGTCTCGGAACTTCAGCCGAAATTTGTCAGGTACGTCGTACAATTTTTTATAGACAGTCTTTGTCGATCACCAACTCAATAATCGTTATGATATCTTATGAATGTTTTTTTAATTTTCGTTTCAGATTTCGGCATTTTACGGTCAACAGATTTTTAATGCCTACATCCTTCCGTTGAAAGGAATGGCAGCGAGTGCTGCCAAAGTTACTGATTTGACAGTAACTGGCGGGGAAATGTTTTTAAATGGAGATCCGGTTGAAACAACGCCACCTCGCACGTCATTTACCAATTTCATTACTTTACTTTGCAACGTTGGCACGGATGTTATATTAATAGCTCACAACGGATTCACGTATTATTTCAATTTCATATCGAAGTATGTAAAGGTCCGACGGCGCTTGAGGATTTCTTCTTATGTTTTGCAATTCCTTTCTCAATGTTTATACAGCTTCGACGCTCCCGTGATAATTCGACATATGCGAACCTTCAATCTTTTTGGAGAGTTCATGTCGGTGGTTAAAGGTTCTGCTGATACGTTACCAATTTTCCGTAACCATCTGCAAGAATGACGCCGTGAAAAAAAAAAATTAACCAAGCGGTACTAGCGGAGGACTTCCTAGGACCCGAAGCTAATGTAGGAGCACATAATGCTTGCAGTGATGTTCGTTGAGTAGTCTCAAAAATCATTGTTCAGCGGCAATGACGACTAAAATTGCAAAAGCTGGGATTACCATGGCAATATTGGAAAATACGTTTAAGGAAGCTGGTAGCGAGGGCGTAAAAATGTTGCTAGCGAAAAGTGTACGAGGACGACCACGAGTAACGAAGAGTACTGCTGTGATAAAAAAAAATAATTCAATGCTTGGAGAATTCTAGCAATGTTAATCTAACACAGTAAAACAATTATAGTCCATTGTAATTGTTCATTTATAATCAAAAGTTATCGAACAAATACATGTTGTCAACTACATACTGAAAAAAACATTATGAAAAATAAATGGTTGAAACAAAATTTATCAGACTCAGACTGCAAAACCAATTGTTTCATCACTGTCTTCCTTTCGCATGAATTTTTGTATAAACTTTTAGTAATATTGCGCTTAATTAAATATACAATGCAAATACGACACTTATTCTGACGTATGCAATTCAGGATAATATAGTACCTCCTAACAGTTTCAGCACCAAAGCACTCTTCTTTACCGAGTGCTAGAAATCGAAAGCTAGCTACCGAAAATCTGCCGATTTTAACTATTAATATCTCCTCCAAACATTCGTTGACCCCACTTTTTTATGATTGATTCGGAATCCTTGGAGTTTTTTTTATAAATTGAGATTTTAATACGCGGTTCATCTAATGGGTAAGTATTTTTAATATTTTTCTCAATCCATAAATGTAAGAAATTTCCATAAAGCCAATGCTAAATAAGGTGACTTTTGGCTTCGATACTATTTATTAAAACTACGTTGACCTAGGCTGACTCTTAAAGGGAATATAGTTTGTTACCTAAACAATAGCATATTTCATTTCTAGATTTTTATCTAATAATCACTCTAATAGCGGAACCTCCTTAAGAATTCTTCTCCTGCCGCGTAGGTAGCTGGACCGGACCCCAAATAACCCGGTGACTATCATAAAAAAAGTAAAAAGAGAAAAAAGGGCAACGCACACATTTCGCGTTGCAACAGAATCTAAAATAACATAATGCAGCTTCTTAATTGTTACACAAAACATTTGAAACCCCACAGTTTTCGAGGTACGCCGCCTTTTCCGAAATCTCCCTTTTTCGGAAAAAATTAAATAACTCTGCGAAAAAAAATCGCAAATTTTTTTTCCAAAAATAAAATTGAAGCTGGAGATATCCTTTTTAAGGTTTTCTGACCAAAAAGTCTGTTTACTATTCCTTAGGAGCCCACCACCCGATTTAACAAGATGAGAAATTCGCGAAAAACAACCATTTTCAAAATTGCGTATCAGGTGCAAAAAAAATTGTATAAATTAATGAAAAGAGGCAAAATGAAGATGAATTTGTCCGCTTTAAAATCCCGTTTGCTAAATTGAGTTACGATATTTTTTGATCGAGATATTCGTCTTTTTGTGCGAATCGAACAATTACAGGGTACCTAATACTTTTGACCAAGGCTGTATTTTAGGAAGGAAGAGAAAGGGCAAAGAAAGTTAGTCTCGTCAATGTCAGCTCGTGAAAGAAGACAAGCTTGCAAAAAATGGAAAACTTACGCCGCAACTTATTATTCAAAAAAATCTACTAGATAAAAGGCTGCTAGAGATTCAACGAGAAATAATACGCCATCTAGTTTGTGTGACGAAGACGAGAACTGCGAACTGTTGCAGCAAGTTCAACAAAATGTGCACCTTGATTAGTCGTGGCTAGGGAACGGTCTCGTAGGCAGCGTCGAGGACGAAACCGATTGTTAAAGGAAAAAGATGGAATCATTACAAACCATAAAGCTGATTTGGATAAGTATAAGAAAAGATACCCAATATATAAGAAAAAGAAAGAACAGCAATCACAAGAGCTTACACCAAATGCCAAAATAACGAATTTAGCTGAGGACCCAAATACACGAGTCGATGTGGTGAAAAAAGCTTTATTTGGTGACGTTCTTGAAAAGCAAATTGCAGAGGACATTTCCAATCTGAAAGAAATTAAATAAAACATAAAAAAGCTGCTTTAACAAAATAGTACAAACCTTTTTGGAGGACGATGAATATAGCAAATTATGCGCAGATAAAAAAGAATTCGTCAGAAAAAACAAAATTAGAAAATAGAAACGCTACCGATTAGATACCCTCAGAAACGAGCACAAAGAGTTTTTAAAGTCAGGAAATGTCGTCATCAGTTATTCGATGTTTCCTAGAGTTACGCCATTTTGGATAGTCGCCCCAAAGGTCGCTGATAGAGATACGTGCATGTACACCGTGCATAGCAACATCCAATTGCTCGTGACTGCTCTAAATAATGCAAAAGTACTCAAAGTCTCGAGCTACCAGAATCTGTTGAACTCTATATAGGTTGTGACCGGTATAATGAATCATGCTTGGAAAGAATATGTGACATTTGCTCTGCAAAACCTATTCCTTTCCACGAGGACTTTGATGACACAGTGCCAGTTACATACAGATAGTGGTCATCATCAAAAGAAACAATAAATGATCTAAAAACAAAAAAAGAAAAAATGGTAGTCAAACAGAAGTAAAAAGGTATTGAAACATTTGCTAAAGAGCTTGTAGTGAAGCTGGAGAATGATTTGGCCAAAATCTTGAAGTACGATAGGAATATTGTGCACCAATATCAGTTCATAAAAATGCAAAAAGAGTCCCTTACTGAAAAGGACATGATGGCTCACATAGATTTTTTAGAAAATTATTGCACCAATATACGGTGAAGAAATTCAATGATTTCATTTCGGAGGATTGCGTACACAGCTGTCACTTCATACAGTTGTTGTATACTTAAAAGCGTCTACTAAATCGTATTGCACAGTTTCTTCGAACTTGACTCACAATGTGCCGGCTAATTGGACTCACTTAAAGCCAGTTTTGCAGCAATTGTCAACAAACATTGGAAATATCTACTTTTTAAGTGATGGGTATGTGACGCAATATCGAAACAAGCTCATGTTTTTCATTTTGGCTTCTAAAATATCCAATCTGTGCCCTGAAATTATAAACTGGACCTGGAACTACCATGACGCGGGCAACGGGAAGGGAGCATCCGATGGTGTGGGCGCTGTCTGCAAAAGAACTGCGGACAGTGTTGTGGCCTGTGGAGGTGATATAACTAACCTTGAGGTCTTTTGCCGTACAATCCAAGATTGATGCCCTAACATAACACTTTGTATCGTAACGGATAAAGAGATTGAAGATACGGCGAGATTAATTTCGGCAAGCCAACCAAATTTAATTGCTTTCAGTGGCGCTCTCAGAATCCGTCAAGTACAAGGGAATGCCTTCCGGCCACGAAAGCTTGTAATGAAATCTTTCAATTGTTTCTGTAATGTTAATGAATACGAACATTATCGGTTCAGCTTCGTAGAATACCCAGCAGAATGAAAACTAAATGTGAATGATGTTTTTGGCAATTCTGATGCTGGTAAGTCAGAAACTGGAAGTCTCAGAAGAATCATTAGTCGAAATTTACTTGCGACTGCATCCGTTTTGGTTAATTCTTCCCGACAAGAATTAGAAAACCAGTCGAATGATATCAGCGATGTAAGTATGCTTGCCCTAACTTTAGAAAATGAACAAGTTTTGGTGAACATGCCAAATTTGGAGATAAACCCGACTGATACTTTGTCAGATAAGTGTGAAAAGTCAGTTACAAGCCCATCAAAAATTCAAAAATTCAAAGAACCCGAGAAAATAAAATCTGTCGAAAAACCAAGAACGCAATCTTGAAAAAGGAAACCGTATGAGAAAGATGCCTCGAAGAACAACAAGACAAAAAGAAACAGAACAGAGACATAAGGAAGGGAAAGAACTGAAAGCAGGTTCAAGCCAAAAGGAGAAACGAAAGCCAAAAGGCAAAGAGAAGGGAGAGAAAACTAGAAAATCCAAAAAGGACAACAGTGAATCGGATGACTGTCTCTGTCTAATTTGTGGAGCATTGTACAGCGAAGATGCCACGGGAATCGATTGGATTTAATGCATCGTGTGCCATCGATGGGCACAAGTTGACTGCATTGCAAGTGATCCTAGGTCATTTATTTGTCCAGATGGCTTCTCTAACTCTGATAATAAATAGAAAAACTGTAGAAGACTGGGGAGTAATCAATATATTTGAATTAGATTTAGGTGCATGTAATTCTCTGTACTTTAAAAATTTTAATTTTATTGTCATCGTTGTTCATAGAAATTTTATCGACACTGTTTTCGTATTAGAAAATAATTTTATGCCAAGTTCCTGAATGAGCCGTATATTTTTTTTCTTGGAAAGAACAATATGTTATTTCCGACTCAGAGACCAGATCTCTACAAAACTATGCAGGTGAAAGAATAGAGCAATTAGACTGAAATTTAAAATCGAACGTTGACAGAAAATTTGCTGTTATATTGATCTGTATGGTCTAACTTATGTCTGTTTATGATATTCAATTTATCACACATACTGTTGATTCATAAACAATGATTTATTCGATTTACCTGTTTTTATATCAGTCCCCTGAACATAATCTCGGTCCCCTGAACATAATCTCAATCCCCTGTCCACTAATTTCTTAAAAATGACTATGAAATTATTAATTATCATTTTTTTGACTGACCGGCTTCACATAGGTCAGAAGACGTTCTAAGCTTGAGATTAAGCTAATTTTCACACCTAATATGAGCAAAAAATATCGTGCCGAAATTGACCCCATTTCCTTCCCTCGTTTGTAGAACCACCCATATAATAAAACTGATCAAAATAATAACTATTTTTGTTGTGCTAGAACCTCTATGTCTTCATTAGAAATATAAAAAAAATTGATATTTTTCATATATCCAATCAACTTTTAATTCACCAATTTCTTATTATTGCCAATATTCAATCTCTAAGAGATTGCAAAACATTGTAGATAAGGAAAAGTGGGAAAAACTCGTGAAATCTAGGCAGGTTAAGTTGAGAAAAAAGTTGATCCATCGCGTTTGCAAAATGAAATTGTATCGTAGCTGTAGGTTTACGTGTCGAATAGGAGGTTGGCTCGGAAGAGAGATTGCCTGAACAAACCCTCTGGATGCACCAAGAAGCGAGGGGGATGGGGGAGGGCAGATCGACAAGAAGGGCGGGAGGCACGGAGAGTTATACACGATGCAGTGGGAGCAACTGCAGAGAGCACGTGCAATTCACGAGTGGAGGTAAAGGAAGCGAAAAGGTATGGCAACAGCGCTGGTTGGCCGGTTCTCCTCGATACGCTTGTTGGAGCTGTCGTACGCCGAGCAGCCGGCTTTCCGACATTTCCAGCGCCAAATTCACGAATAATTAATGGCTAACAAGGTGTTCCACGTTGACAGGTTAGCCGAACCCTTCTACCTCCCTCTCTTGCCTCTCTCTCCTTTTTTCTTTTTCTCCTCTCTCTGTCTCTCTCTTGTCCGGCAATCTCGAGAATTGCCGTAAATCTATCAGAAGCAAACGAGACATTTTTATTTGCTTCTTGGGGGCCACAATACGCGAAAAGTAAGACAAAAAATAACGAGGACGTTTCGGGATGTATAAACGTACCGATCTAGTGCAGCGAAGATTCTTTATGGATCGCATATTTTTCTGTATTGCATTTTATTAATCATTTGCAAATCTTCAATATTATGTACCCTTTGTAGCGTAAATGTCGAATTCATTTTATTAGATTGTGGCATTCTGACTCAAATATTTATTATGCGCAATGCCCAGTTGTATGCGGAAATTCAAGGCGCGATTTATATCCTCATCGAATTCATGAGATGTATCTTTTAGAACAGCTGCAAGCAAATATAACCGATAATGTTTGCATATACTGGACCACAAAAATAGAGCTAAAAATTTATCAAATCGAATAGAAATATGATTTTTAAAAAGCATATCATACAAATATATCATGCTTGCGGCCAAATCTAATGGAAAATATCGGCTACCCCTGTAAATATTTTTACAGAAAAATGTACTGTAATATGGATGAATCAACAAATACATAAAATTCGTATTGAAGGAAGAGCCCCATTCGTATACGATACGGGAAATCAAAGGTAAACACACGTCAATCTATAATCGGCTGCTATTCAAGGCGTTGTTACTCTTAAAGCCCCGAAGCAATACACTGATGGTTGTGCTCGTGTACAATATCCGACGTAAAAGCCCTTCCCTTCTTTCCCCATGTGTGTTTCTCATTCTTTTCCATTCTTCTGCCGTTCTGGTATAACCTAGGAGGACTTTCCTTTTACTTCGTCCAAAGGCAAACTAATTTGACGGTTTCGCGTGAGTGGAAAGTTCATCATGCCAATTAACGCGAAAGGCAAACATCCTGGTAACCTCCGGAGGCATCAAGGGAGCGTGCATATAAACCCTCTTGTCCCTTCCCTCTTTTGCTCGTCTTTGCTCTGCACAACTAGTATCGGCCTCGGGCGAAAACAAGAGAACTCTCTCTCTCTCTCTCTCTCTCTCTCTGTCTCTCTCTCTTGCACTCTTGATGCAAGGTCTCAAACATGCCGGAGATCCCATTTTGATGCCATTGCAGCCACTGCTTGCCGTAGGAACAACTTCCGGTCTCTCTCGCTGGCCTAGCTCGCTCAAGCGCCCTCTAGACACTCCGTGTGTCCTCTCCTCCGCATGTAAACACACTTGGCGTCCAAGTACGCGCTTTACAAGCTAATATCACGAGCGACTTACACCCTTGGCAGCGTTAAATCATCCGCACACTATCGAAATATACACAAGTACATCTTGATATACCAAATACAAACATATAGATTATTGTGTGTGTATTAGGGTGCATCAAAGAAAAACTATATTTTTTTCGAGCTCCCAGATGGAGAGTTCAAAATTAACCCTCGACCCCTACAATGGGGTCGAAAACGACCACAATTTTTTTATAAAGTTTTTTTTGGTATTTCTCCAAAAGTTTGTTTCGTTTTACAGAGTTTTTATCATTAAATGTTCACGAAATATGACTTTATTCTCTTCGTTATTAAAAAATAAAGAGAATTGTGTACAATTAAACATTATCATTACGTACGAGGAACATTTTATGCTAAAGAGCAGATTGGGGTCGTCTTCGACCTCGTTGTAGAGTTTACGTTCGAAAAAAAAGATTGTAGGGGTCCAGAGTTAAATTATTTGGGCTAACCCACAGCATGTTATGATTTTCCTTAGGAATAACACTGGAAAATAAATAGCTCGGTAGTTATAACGAATGGAAATTAAAAAAAAACGATTTTTCAAATAATATGCAATGAAATTAAAATTTTAGTGTCGACGAACAATAGAAGTTGACATTTCCATGGAATATAACTTAAAATGCTTGTAATCATTGAATCAGTACTTTCTGCATGATGCCGTTAAGCTTTTCTGATAGAGAAATAAATTCTCTACAGAATATTCAATCAAAGTTTTTCTGTAAGGATAATAATGCAACTTAGATAACATCTGAATGCAATTTTGTATATAGGTACAATTTCTCTAAAAGATGCTCTAATGACTCTTTTTGTAGAGAATTTCATTCTCTACGAAAATATATAATTTCCGTGAAATTTTTTTTCAGGAGATGTAAAACGATATTTACTGAGCTATTCATTTTTGTGTTATCTTTGAGGAAAATCGTAACATGTGATGAAATGGTCCAAATAATATAATTTGTGCTCTGCTTCTGCGTGTACTTCTTTTAGCATCCTACGACGATTTTGGCCTTAGGAGTCTAAAGACAAAAATACCAATTTTTTCCGATACACTCTAATGTTTAATGTTTTCCGCCGATGGCCACATAATCGGACCGATCACTTCGTCGTTGTTGAACCGCACCAAACGTGTTACAAACTCCTTTAGACGCAGTTACTATATACGCAGTATATATAAGTTTTACGTCCCCCTCGAGACTTTGGGAGGTCGTTCCTTCTTCATACTTCGTTCTCATCGATTGGGCGTGACGAGCAAACTTTTCATACTCGTCGCTCTGCCTCTCTTTCTCTGTGTTCGCCATCAGTTTCGTTCACCAGTCTCTCCATACTCGACTAGTACTGCTATATATCTATATGTATATAAGCCTTGACTGGACTCTGTTCTCGACTCTTGAGAATTCCACCGAAGATTCGTGCATCTTTCTGTTATTCTCCAAGCATCTCCTTTCTTCCTCTTTTTCCAATCCTCACAAGCACTCCGGAAGATTGCCAGACACACTCTCTGTGCTCGCCCTTTAAAGTTTCGATTCTTCGAACCTCCTCGGCCATTAAAACTTAATGCCGAAGCTCCTCATTCGCCCTCTGGTCCTTCCCCCTTCCTGCCCCCAGACTTCGATGCACTTCATTAACGATTTATTTAGCGAGTACTCTGTGTGTACTCTACCTCCATTAACTCCTCTTCTCATTGTTACATCTCATCGCGTTATCGGTTCTATAACCTCAGAAAATAACGTTCGTAAAATATTTTAAGGGATATGCACGAGGCGGACACTTTCTTCGAGTAATTTTTATGCAAACGAACCGAGTCAAAATGCAAAAATTAATTTTTCGGCATTATAAAATATCAATATGTCAAGTTTTTTATACGCAATGTCAATTTGGAATTCTACTTCGGCATATTTAAAAATTAATGGAACAACGTAATTAAGCAAGTACGTTAATCACGCAGTTCCGTTTATTTCGTCCTATTATTCCAGCATTAAGCGTAATTGCGATGACGATGAAGAATAATTGAGTGAGAATGTTAACCCTACTTCCACATCCATATTGTAAATGAATGAGTTCAAGTGCTAGTTCTAGGGATGTCGAAGGAAACGCATTGTCTCCCGGTGGTACGTAAATTACCGCGTTGGAACGAGCGAACATATCACATGGTAGTAGATCCGGGAGGAGTTATCTTTTACCCGTTTCTTCTTTCTCACTCTCCTCCTGCTACTTTGTTTCCCTTCGTTCTCTTTCGATGCATTTATATGTGCCCACAACACAATTCTTGAGGCGTTAATAACCCCTGCCGACGAATTATAATCGCGCGTAATGCGTGGATCGAAACGAGGACATAGGAATGGTGCAATTGCAAGAACAATTACTGTCTTCTACACAATATACACACAGGTATATAAATATATATATATACAAATAAATGTATATATACTTAAGCACGTGGATGAGTGTGTAAATGCGCTGGATTCTCCGCGTCATTGCACGGTAGATACGAATACATATATTACTGAGATAAATACGTATGCAGAAAGAGCACATACTGGGATATATGACCGAATGTGAGGAAGGTTGAGACAACGCGAGATCTTACGGTTGAATCGAAGAAGAAAAGAGATCGAGCGCGTACGAGACGTCGTTACAAGCTGAAGAAGAGAATTGAAGCTCGCACGCACATGAGAGAGGATACGAGAAGAGGCTAAGGTGGCTGGGGTAGGAAACGATAACCCGAAAGAGTGAGAGAGATGGACGAAAAACGGTGAAAAAAGGGAAAGGGAAAGAGAGGTAGAGCGAGAGAGAAATGGAGGCTGGATAAAATATGTGGAAAGAAATACCGAACCAGCATGAGATCGAAAGACAGAGAAACAGAGTAAGACAGAGAGAGAGAGAGAGAGAGAGAGAGAGAGAGAGAGAGGGATGAGTTGAAAGAATAAGGATAGAATATGTTTCTTTCCCTCTCGCTTGCACCCCTTACGAGAAGCTCGAGGCAGGTTCTCAGAAGCTACCGTGCGCGCTCGTGGAATCCGCGCAAGCGCGGGGAGCCCGGGATTATGCTGCCAAAGGGTATATTTATCGGGCGAGAATGTATGCAGAAGCGCGGACATTGCTACAAAGGGACCGCGCGCGCGAGGAGAGACCTCTTTGGATTTAGCCTTGATGCAAACTCTCCACTACGAGAGAAAGAGAGAAAAGCATAGGCAGTAAGAGAAAAAGAGAGAGAGAGAGAGAGAGAGAGAGAGAGAGAGAGAGAGAGAGAGAGAGAGAGAGAGAGAGAGAGAGAGAGAGAGAGAGAGAGAGAGAGAGGGGGGGGGGGGAGGGGGAGAGAGAGAGAGAGAGAGAGAGAGAGAGAGAGAGAGAGAGAGAGAGAGAGAGAGAGAGAGAGAGAGAGAGGCGAAGATCAGAGAAGAGAAGGACTGTGAGCACTGAGATTCGCTACTTTTGCATGCGGCCAAAGAGCGATTCGCGGGCTCGGCGCGTTCGGCGGAAACCGCTCGCGCCGGCGCGCGACTCGCTCGCTCGTTCACTTGGACTCTCTCGAGCGGTAAACCAGAGTGGCTATAATGGATTACCCAACTTTTGCTCCTGCTTGTTGCACTTATTCCTCGTCCTCGTGAGAGTTCGTCCTTGTCGCCTCAGGATCTAGTATTCTCTCTCTCCCTCTCTTCCTTTTCTCAATTTTGCTCTCCGCGTCTCTCTGTTTACGAAAGTACTCTGCGAGAAGGCGCACATTCGATCTCTTCTGAATGCTATATATCCTTTTCGTTTGCTCTTTCGTTGTACGCTGATGCGATATAGCTTCTGGCTATATGTACTTCCCTCTATGTTCAGTGGTTCGGTATACACCGATCGCTTGGGCCTTCTCGTCGACAGTGGACTCACACCCTCCTCTGCATATCCACCTCAATCGTCGCTCTTCCTCTTTTGCTCTCGCCCTCTGTTCCCTAACGACGATACCGCTAGAAATATCAGTGGTGGGGTGTTTTCCAAACTACATTTGCACACAACACTATAACTGCTACACCCTGCCCAAGAAATCCTTAGGCTTTGCTCCTCTCCCCCATATCCCTCCTTCTTTCCTTCTTTTTTTATTATCTGATTCCATATTTTGACTCGAACACGCTTATGGAGAGTACTTTATGATCGGCACGACTGATAGGCATATATAGGTCCAACGTTCTTGCTTTCTTCGAGTCTTTCTTCGCATCAATACTTTAATTGAACCGCTGCGGCATAAAAGAATAAGTAAAAAAATAAGTGGAAAACACGATCGCCGAACAACAGATAACGTAATATAAAACCTCTCGTGAACATTAACACCGTCTCGATGAAAAATCATATCAATGATTATTTTTTCCTGTCGACACACACCGATGGGTAACTGTTCAACGGTTCTCGTTATTTCATGATTGTCGATTATCAGTTCATTCGGGAACGCCACTCAGGATTCAAGATTCACGCATTTATACATTCAATTGATTTAGTTCACATATTCGCGAATTCATCAGAATTCGCCTTTAATTAAGGAATAATTACTTAAAATTTATTCACATTTGTAATTTGTACTTTGTCATACTATTGATTACGGGAAACAAATCTCTTAATTAATAATGATATTGGGTTAGATTCATGTGCCATACTGACCAAGAGTGCGAGAAAGATAGCTGTGAAGTTGAAAAATAAAATTATCTATATCGTTTGACCAAATATGATAAACAAAGCATGGCCCATTTTTTTTTCATTTTTCTACGTGGGCTAAGCTTTTTCATTTCAATCAGTGAAACGGCGTGAGAATTTTATTTTTTCAATCGTGAAGTGGTCGAAGCGTGTGAAGCATGAGGCCTTAATATTGGTGTTTAAGGCAGTGGTCTAGTTTAGAGGGTCAAAAAAGTTGTTTTTCGGAAATTTTTGTTCAAGTGAAAAAAATAATTAATCTTTCTGAACTGTTACACACATTTTATTACATATTTCAACAATATAACTTAAAGGTGCATCAACAAAACGCCTCGCCACAGGAGGTTCAAATTGGCGAGAGCTGTGCAGCCCGTAATTCTTACCTGAAATAAAAAAACCAAAAAGATTTTTAATTTAGACACTTTATAGTCGATGAACTAAGAAAAATTCAAGAAACAGTGTAAAACAGTATAACATTACGAGTTGGAACGTAAAAGTGACGATTTTAAGCCAAAACTTTATCACTTTTTTGATACAAATATTATTTATATGATATTTCGAGAAAGAGCGGTTTAAAGTTTCTAGCGTTTGTGTATCTCCATGCGGCATGTACCTGCTCTCGGCTCTGTAACTTTCAAAATATGTTCCAATGGTCTTTTAAAACTTTGGGAACATATTGTTCGATGCTTAAACTACTGATTAATGTAAAAAAAAAATCAATTTTTTTTACTCTCTAAAGTAGGCCACTATCTTAAGTGGTATATGAAACTCTAGTTCTAATTTAAGTGGTGTATGAAACTCTAGTTCTCGAATAGTAAATTGTTTACTCTATATTTCGTATAATAAATTTTTCATCATCTAATTCCTTAAATAAGTTTGCTTTTTTCGTTTTTGTTTCAGGTAAGTTTAGCAGTTAAATAAGGGGGCCAATGCTCGTCAAAATTAAGAGTAAGTTTTTCAAGCCTTTGAATAGTTTACAGTAAAAGGTGGCTTATTAGCAAGCTCATTACTACTACAATTCCAATTGCACGCGGAGAAAACGGATCTGTTTTATCAAGTAACATTTAACCCTCCGTTACACGCATCATGAGTAAAAAGCTGCTTTTTTATTTTTTATTAATAGCCAAAAAATGATGAATGATACATTTCTGAAATTTTCATGAACATTTCTATGGTGTTTCACAGAACGTATGTGCTTGTAATGATTTAACTCACGGTGTGATAAAAGCTTGTAAAGTTGATTATAAAATTTACAGTTTTTTTGGCGCGTGTGGCGGAGGATTAAAATGTTTTTTTTCTTCTATCCTCTGTACGATGCACTTTACTATCCTCTATACGTTATACAGAATATGAAAACTAGCCAAAAACAGTATAAATGCTGTGAAAAAATCTGAGACAAGTACATTTATGCCCTCCAAATAGTCGTTCTAGTTAATCCCCCCCACCGCCCAGCGCCAAAATACCGATCCCTACCAAAATTTACAAAAACCCGTCTAAGTCGTTCATGCAAAGATCTCCGCACAAAAATCCTTTCTAAAAACAACTCATCATAGAAAGTTTTATAGGTAACCGCTCTCATTATCTTATCAAATTAAGTCAAATTGTACAGAGGTGATAATTTTATTCTCGTAAATGTTGTGAGTTCACAAAAAGTTGATAAATAAATAAAGATCTACTAAAGTATATGTGGTCAAGTACGTGGGATTTTATTATGTTTATAAAATCTCCAATTATGTTCATATGCCATTTCTCTAATTAATGCTTTATTACAACGAATTATTATCATATGACTTGGAACTACAAGGGCTTTAAAAAAAAAATACAGAATTGCATTAGCCTGCGTGAGCTTGAACGCTGCCACACTCTTATTTGTAATATTTGTAGTGTAGTTTTATTGGTAACAAATTGATAAAAGTTTACTATCGTACGTAGAGCGGATACGCACAGAGTACTTGTCCGGCCCGAAAATTTTCCGACTAGTCAGCTAAAAATATGCTTTTTTGTTCACGGTAAATTTTTCAACCACTCCGAACATTCGGATCTCCTGACGCAGATTTGAATCTTACCCGCCTTGGAATGCAATCAATTGATGACCGCTCTTACATGGTAGGCTTATTTCGTTTTGCAAAACCTGTTGTAGTAAAAACCGGTGTAAAAGTGCGTGTAAATGGTACCCGATTACTTATTTCGGGTGTACAGCACCGTTTAGACGCTCTGTAACTCCAGTTTTCCCCCGGATGTTATAAAACCGGAATAAACGTGCCATGAAATAACGTGAGATATGCTCCACACGAGCATCAATTCATCGATAGCAATTGGTTAAAGGAAAGGAGGATAATTTGGGATACAAAACAATCCGAATATTGTGATTCCAAATTAGATGTGTTTACTTTACTAGTTAATGCCAAAATGTGTGGTAGATTAATGTTGACTTATGTGACAAATTTTATGAAAAATTTTCGCGCCGGACAAGTACTCTGTATGTATCCGCTCTACGTACGATAGTAAACTTTCATCAATTTGTTACCAATAAAACTATACTACAAATATTACAAATGAGAGTATGGCAGCGTTCAAGCTCACGCAGGCTAATGCAATTCTGTATTTTTTTTAAAGCTCTTGTAGTTCAAAGTCATAGGATAATAATTCGTTGTAATAAAGCATTAATTAGAGAATTGGCATATGAACATAATTGGAGATTTTATAAACATAATAAAATCCCATGTACTTGGCCACATATACTTTAGTAGATCTCTATTTATTTATCAACTTTTTGTGAACTCACAACATTTACGAGAATGAAATTATCACCTCTGTACAATTTGACTTAATTTGATCATAATGAGAGCGGTTACCCATAAAATTTTGTATGATGAGTTGGTTTTTAGAAAGGATTTTTGTGCGGAGAGTTGCATAAACGACTTAAACGGGTTTTTGTAAATTTTTGTAGGAATCGGTATCTTGGCGCTGGGCTGTGGGGGGGATTAACTGGAACGACTATTTGGGGGGGGGGGGGGGGGGCGTAAATGTACTTGTCTGAGGTTTTTTCACAGCATTTATGCTGTTTTTGGCTAGGATTTGTCCACTTTTTGTATGGAATTCATAGCTTGTTAATTAAACATGTCAATATGTTGTACGTACTCTGGTATGAAATTCATAGCTTGCCAATTAAACATGTCTATACTATGTATGTATCTGAGTGATGCAAAAAAATTAACATTTGTTTCGGCATTGTAGCAAATATGGTAACATTTTATCAAAAAGTGATTCTCTTAAGAATTGAATCCTGAATACAAATTTTAGAGGTTGCTCAAGCGATTTTTTAATGATTTCGGCTAAAAATGGATACATGATCGAATTTCGAGCTGGTGTATATTCGGACTAAAAATGCAATGTGAAATATTGATCTAAGAAGTGTTGAAGTGAATTCAATCTTCGTAATTAACCGTCAATACTTATAAAATTATTAGATTAGTTAAAACGTATAGTAGTTCTGAGAAGATACGACGCATAAAAGAACAACGAACAAGTAAAAACTTGATTTTTTTTGAAATTTTGTAAAAAAACAATTTCAAAAAATATTGCACCGAAACATCCGTGCCAACAGATCAACGGATCGGAAAATATTCCATAAAAAATGATGCCGAAGAAATACTCCAATAGCGTCAGAATGCACCGAAAGTTTTTAAATATAAGTAATCATAACGAAACGAGATTTTGAAACAAAAAAATGTACGTACAAAATTTCGAGAGCTAAAGTTTGATTGGAAAAAATAATTTTGGCCGAAGTACTACGCGAGTTTTTCTTTTATAATATTTATTGATTACGAATTATATCGCATGAGTAATAGATAAAAAAACATTGGTGAAGTACTTATGATTTTTTTTTTCTCAAATCAAATATCTTTTCGCTCAAAATAATTTCGCATCGCCTGATTCCGTTTTGTGTTGCAAGTGCAAATAGAATTTTCATGTATTTAATGTCTCTACCACTCTAGGGTGGTTTCAAACCATATATAATTCAAACCTAGGGTTGTATCATATACCATTCTCTCAGTTATATAAAAAATGAAGAGAATGGTTTCCTAATAAACTTTATTATTGTATGCAAGAGACATTTTATGGTAAAAGAGAAGAGGCACTGTTTTCGACTCCGTTCTAGAATTTACGTTTGAAAAAATGAATTGTTGGGGCTAAAGTTAATAAAAAAAATTATTTATTAAGGTACTGTTCAAAAGTTTATTTATTTAATTACACTTTATTTTTACACTATCACTCTTCTATCTATATATATAAAAGTATCTATATATATAAAACTGAAACTGACCGCGATCTTTATAACCTCACGACTGTTTAAATATATCAAATATTCACCGAATACGAGTTTATCATACACCATTCTCTTAGCTATGAAAAAAAAAAAAACAAAGAGAATGGTTTCTAAATAAACTTTATTATTGCATTCAAGGAACATTTTATGATAAAAGAGAAGAGGTGCCGTTTTCGACTCCGTTCTAAAATTTACGTTCGGAAAAATGGATTGTTGGGGCTAGGGTTAATAAAAAAAAATTATTTATTTAGACACTGTTCAAAAGTTTATTTATTGATTTAAACTTTATTTTTACACTATCACTCTTCTACCGATAATATAATAAAAGCCACTTTAATGAGAAGTTGAAACTGACCGCGATCTTTATAACCTTACAACAAAGATATTAAATGCACTCACCCAATACACGTTTAAAGTCCTGATCTCGAATATGTCTAATCAAAAATCAAATTATCTGCTTTCACACCCGCGATTTTTATAACCTTACTTTTTAACAATATTTATTTTTAAGAAATATTTACAGTGCCTTTTAGGAACTATAACTGGTGAGTAAACATACCTGGAAAGTGGGGAAATCTGGAAAACCAGTATAGTAAAAATCCATCTTTAATAAGAGAAGAAATGCCAAATGCGTGATGGCTAATGTAACAGTTACTCTTATGACATGTATTGGCTGCTTGATTTTCGCTTTCGCCGCTGCATGGCGCAGTGCGCCGAGACTCTTCTCGCATAAGATACCACTCTGCGCCGAGCATAAATTCGGTAAGCCAAACGAGTTCAGTCGTTCGAACCAATTCTATCCAGGAATTTGATAATGAATATTTACTTTTACTTAAAACATATGACTTGATACTTTCTCTATACACATGGAATAAATATGTCATGTAAATATCCAGCAGCCTATACCAAGCAAGCGGAATGATTCGTTTTAATTGCATATTACATTATCTAATGCATGTTATCCCAAGGCATTTTTTACTATGCGTATTATAGGATAGGTAACCCAGGTCATGTTCGATGAATCAGTAGAATTAGCAAGGCACAACATTAACAATATTATGAAGTTCGGGATTTTTACTATGTCGCAATACACATTCTAATACTACGATGACAAAATTCTACCGCTGCAATGACAAAATTTACCTCGAGTATATCGATTTTTAACTATGCTTATTGTGAGAAATACAAGTGTATACCCTATAAACCAGTACGCCAAATACCAAATAAGGCTATATGAACCACAGTATTTTTACTATGCCGGGTAGAACTGTTTTTTATTCCGACGTTTGAATAAGTACTAAAATTCGATACTGTCCTCAAAATACCATATTATTTTTGCATTAATCCTCTAGATTTTTAACATTATTTGTTTGGATCTGCGTCCGTATTTTCTCTGTGCAGTTTGGAGCAAGAAAGTTGCAATTTTGTAGCACAAAAATTGCTTGCAAACATTTAGCCGAAATTTTGTTTCATTCCTCTTGAGTGGTCAAGGTCTACCGTAGGAGCATCAATGACTATTTTTTTTTTCAACGGTGTGTAATGATGGTCTTCAGAACGTGACTCGTTGATTGGATAATTGGTAAGCTAACTAGGGGACTACACCTGTCGTTCAACGCCGGGTCGCCTCACTGTGTTTTACATTAGCCCCCGTGACATTAAAGGTCGCGGACGCGTTTGTACGACGTGTGGAGCTGCAGTAAAGAGCCTGTATCTTTATATACACCGTAGATATATTTCTATATACCATATATGTGTGTGAATGCCAGAGTCCAGTAACTATTGCAATACATCCCGTTTGCCCTTGGTTCTTCTGTTCTCTCGGCAACGTTTGTATGTGAGTGTATGGCACACACATAAATGTTGTACTATCTACTGTATGTAACATCCGCGAGTCAGGAGAATCAAGTTCCGGAAACGGCACCTGAGTAACGGTTCAGGCGCCATGAGCTCGCGAACCCACACTCTGTGGAAGAGCGCTTACCGCGCTGCGATCACCAGCTCGATTGGAAACGCACATTCCGGTTTTATCCTCGGGAGATATCGGGGCTTTGTTCGACAATGCTAAACGCACACTTTAGTCATACACACTTGTGTATATGCATTCGTCGAGAACCTCTCCCTCTCTCTTTCTCGTTGGCATATCATAACTGCACATGGCCAATATAACCAACGAGCTATTTAATACCGCATGTCTATATATGCTCCCTTTCCTCACTTTATAGATTGTAGTAATACAGCTACCATATTCCTACTGTTTGTGTACGTAACTCGATAAATCTTCCGGCCGTACGTTTTGATCCACGATGATGATAAACCCACAATATTAACCAGGTTAGCAAACACTCACGTTCGTTATTGTCTTTACATTTATTTCTTGTGTGTGTGTATACCCGTATTTTTTTCATGTAAATTTAGTAATTCACATGTACATGTCGATATTGTATGGTTTTGTGATAGTTCTTTTTAAACTATAGCGAATTGTTAGATTACAATATAAGGGTGAGCAAAATTATTGGCTCTTTTCTCTCCGATGCACTGTTCATGCCATGTTATAACTAATAGGAGATAGCCAATCCCCTGCGCGTTTAGAAAATGCGCGCAAGCCTATGTTCTGCGGCTGCAGTGGGGAAACGCGTTTTATCCCATTCCCCGTTCTCCCTTTATGGAGCGCCTGATTGGCTTTCACGTATTAATTAATATCTCATCAACTGTAAATCAAAGTCAAAAATTGGCAAAAGACTTTTCGCCTTAGAATTTTGTGATTAACTTATCCTGTAAGCCTTGGACTCAACTTTTCGGACACTCTGTACAATACTTTGTTACATGTGCATGATCGCCGCTGTTCAAGTTTGCTGCCATTTTATGGCGAAGTACTTGAGCACCCTTTATTTACCTATTGTTCTTCAAATACGGCGGCGCATGTACCTTGCCCCGGTATAATTATACTAAGAGCAATTGTGCGGAATATAACTTGCAATAATCGTAGATAATAAAATAGAGGGCTAGTGAGGTGGATCGATGCCGCGAGAAGCTTGTTTTATGGCACTTTAGGTACTTCTCGTTTAGCGGATCATTATCGAACTGACGATTAAGCCAATCATAAAGCTTTCCGCGCCCCCAATCGGTGATTTAAACGTTTCTCTGTACAACAGAGGTGAAAATTTCGCACGGTAAATATTTCACGACTAACAAAGTGCCTGGCCATAAATCATCAACGTGATCTAACCTTAAGGCAAATTCATTCCTGTTCTTTCTACCTGTGTTTTTTCGACTCGTTATCTGCACAATGTTTACGGTAGTTTTTCCCGTTTACAATCTTGTTTTAGCAAGATAATAATTGGAGATTTATGTGGGAGAAACTTGTACATTCGTACTTCTCACATTGAACTCGTTCGTGTTTTTATACTACACGCTAATTTTGATCTAAAACTCGATTTGAAACTTCTTACAGAAATAAGTTCATGGACCGGTTATAAAATCTTTATGTGATGAAACCCACGTGGTCGTGTAAATTTAAATGGCAGAAATTGATGAGGTTGTAGTGTGCCAGTTTCGATGAGTGCTTTTTTTTTAACAATTCCAATGCAGCAACCGCGAGATGCTGCAAAAACGCATGAATAGTGCCGGGTGTACGAACGCAAATTTGTTCTGAGGTGTTTCGGAATGTGCGCCGATATGTTGGAGCAAAAAATGGTATGCGGTGATGAGAAAGACGATTCCGTGGATTTAACGACTCTCTCTCTCTCTCTTTCTCTTTCTCTTTCTCTCGTATGGATTCTTTGAGTACTTTTGATGCAGATAAACGGACCGTCTTAGCTTCATAACAGGCCATTCGTAACTGTTATGGCGAACGAAACTCGGTAAGAGAAGTAAGTAACTTCTGCTTAGTCAGAAACTTCACTAAGGTTAAACAGAGAAAGGAAAAGAAAAAAAGAGAGAGGGGAAAAAAGCTAGAGGATGACGAGACGGCGCGGTGGGAAGAGGACATGCGAGATCACTATGTATTTTTATTCCCAACCGAATAAGAGTTTATCGGCGCGCGATCAGAGACGTTGGGTCTTTCGCTTGAGATTCCATGAGACGCGCAAGTGGCACCGAATACATCATCGCAACGCCGCCAACCGCTGCGTACACGGAAAGAATTTCTTGCCGCACGTCCATCTCTCTCCCGACGAACAGGTTTAAGGGACGTTACCGCGCGCGCGGTTCCGTAACGGCCGGGCGACCAACAACGCTCGCGGTTCACCAGCGGCAAAACGAGAGACGATCTCATCGTGGAGCCATGAGAAAACGAGTGTACGATACATCGAGAAACGGAACGAGATGTATACCGGAGGAAAAACTCGAAGGGGCAGGACCAGAAAAAATATTTAAAAAAGCATCACCCCGATCGAATCCTTTCGTGAAAGAGTTTACTTGCGAAAAAGCGCTGTCGAGTAATAGACCTTTACGATTTTTATACTGACCGGAAGTTGGAAAACAGCTATAAGGAGCAAGAGATAAGACAAACGATTGGCTTCGTACCAAAGTCGTAAAATAAATTTTACACCAGTAGGTTCCTTATGTATATCTATTTATATGTTTGTGTGCATGTGTCCCTTATGTACAGGCCACTGTTGCGGTATCAAAAAGTAGTAGGATAAAAAGAGCGAGAGAGACACGAGGGACCACTTGTCGTTTATTTATCGCACATTTCCTTCCTAGATCATTCCCCGGATAATCCAGCTTAAAGTTTCTCCTTCTTTTTATCTATGGACGGTGTTTTTTTGTTTACACCACGACACAACATGCTTGTGAATCGTTGTATGAGAATTTCGTCTCTCTTGGCACGCGTCGTTGACTCGACAACTTTCGGTTCCACGTCGAGGTATGTAAGGATTAGCACGACGCCGCGTTTCTGCTTCCTCTACCATTATTTCTAAAGCTGGACGCATATGAATAAGCCCGATTTGAATAAAGTTTATTCGCATCAAACTCATTGAATTCAAATAAAATACACATCGCCCCTCGAATCCTAAACTTTTTTGCATCTCATTTAGCGGCAAATTGAAACTCTCAATCATTATCAAATCATTTTCACCACATCCATTATTCGCACCATATCAAAGAACCTTTCCACCCATCTGCGAAGAATTTCCAACTGAAATAGACAAAAAAGACACTTATGAGAATCGTGGCTGTCAGAACGTAGGAAATTGTAGAGTAGTGACGCAGGGCATTATGTCAAGACGAAGGAAAAAACGGTGTTGTCTCGTGTGGTCCAGGGATGAGCGTACAATTCCCATAGGAGTTGAAAGGCTCTATGACCGTGACATTGAGAGACCGGTGTGTGAGCTTGAGACATGTAAAATGTTTACGTACGGTTCTCTCGTTGCAAAAGTGACATAGACTTAAACCACATGTGTAAACCTTTCACTCACACACACACACACACACACACACACGCACACACACACACACCCACACACACACGCGCGCGCGCGCGCGCACACACACACACACATACACACACAAATGCGCTCACTCACACACACATATATGATGTATTGTTGAGCAAGCTCGTAGTTGACACACCCGTTAGCCTTACGACCACGGAACGTCCACGAGATTATACTATAATGTTGGACATATCATATACGTGTATATGCGTCTTTACGTGGGGATATGTGTATGCTTCTGCTGGTACACCACGAGATATTCTCGAGGCAGATACAAGCTCTGTCTAGTCGCGAAGCCGATTCGGTTTGCCAACAAGTGGATATTCCACAACGCGTGTACATTCGTAGGACATACATATGTATCTATACATATATATTTATCTCTACAAATACATATGTATATGCATATAATGATTGTTAGAAATGCAAAAGGTCAGTATCGAACCAACTCAACAGTCGACTTAATGTTAGTTACGCCCTTTCATTTGATAAGCCTTTCATGTATGCATACGTCCTGAGAGAGCTCACACGGGAAACCGTAATCTTCGAGACTCTGGTGGATACTCGCAAGCATCGAGCAATCAACGTGATTAATCAGATTGATGAGCCGCTATTGCGGAATTACCGGCACGGTTGTTTGGGTTAATACCCGTTAACCCTCTATTAGGGAATCTTGGTGCTTCAACGTATGTTCCATAAGATTGCATGCAGACACATGTATATATGCATATATGTATATTTATATAGATATATTACAAACTTGGAACGAAATGCGAGTTATACGTCTCTTTTTCTCTCGTTCCCATTTCAATCACTACATGATTGTCTCTCTTCTTCTGTTTCTCTTGCAGCTGATACCAAACTTATGTGTGCGTGCATATGTGTGCGCGTCTGTTTCAACTTAACCTTAAGTTGCATTTGGCGTGTTTTCGTAATATATCCGCGAACTGCTCAAACGTGCCGGAGAGATCCCTCTCTCTCTCTCTCTCTCTCTCTCTCTCTCTCTCTCTCTCTCTCTCTCTCCATCTCTCATGCCCTTTCGTGAATTCGTAATCATTTGCTGAGGATCAGACTGCTCCGGAGCAATCAAGTCTGATTAATCAGATTAACGATGGAGGAGAGAGAGCGAGAGAGAGAGAGAGAGAGAGAGAGAGAGAGAATTTTCTCCTCTCATTCTCATCAACGATTTACAAACGGAATTTCGTGAGAATTTGCGTCACCGCGCGGCACACCCTGCTCTTCGTAACTGAGGTGCATCGATCGGTATTTAATTAGAGGCACTTAATGCCTCAATCGTTTGGGAGATCGTGCTACATAAAAATGATTTTAATGCTCAGGGATGCGATTTATCGGTATCGCAAATAAATTTGGCGTCGCTAGTATTTACTGAAATGGCCTTCGATAATGTATACATGTTGCACTGGCTATAAAGTATATATATTTACAAGTATCGGTTGCAAAAAAATGCTTACTTACACATGGGTAGATATGTATACATGTACATGTTGAAAATATTCGTGATCGAAAGATGTCCCGGACTCCAAAGCGCATGTATACGTGTCTACGAGTGTCTCAGCAAACCGTGACACACGCTGGTCGAGTTTCATTCTTCTAAAACAAAGAGATAGAGCGAGAGGGAGAATTCGCGGTTACCGATCAAGATGCGGGACCACAGCAAACAGTCCGCTGTGCATTACGTATGGAATATGAATAGCCAGGCGCGCGGGCGAGAGCGCAAGTTCGTGATTTCGTTTTCTTCCCGAGGGAATTTTCAACACGAGCGAGACTATGTGATCGTAAGACAAAACGGCCGACGACCGATTCTCCCTCTCACCCCCTTCCCCCTCTCTCTCCCTCACACACACACACACGCGCGCGCATACACACACACACACACACACACACACACACACACACACACACACACACACACACACACACACACACACACACCCTTTCTGTCTCTTTCGGTCTTTCTCTTTCTTGTGGCATGCTTTTGTTGTGCGCTATATAAGCTATATCGAAGTTTCGCGCGCGATCTAACACATACTCGTAATACTACAAGGAGTTAGTCTTGCTACTCGATCTAAGAGATGCAACATAGCATCACGTTGGTTCGCGTCCACGCGAGAAGTCGGCTGCCGCGCTAGAGTAAGTACATGAACTGTGTATGTTACGATGAGAGACCCCCGTTGAAGCTCTCTCGCGAAAGGGAAAGCCTAAGAGCGAATGAGATAGGCCTTCTGTGTGTTTATCTGCGCGCGCGCGCTCGTCCGTATCTGTGTGCATGTGTGTGTGTGTGTGTGTTTTTGTTTATGCGCCGGAGTATCCTGGTGTTAACGTTGTTTTGTCCTGATCCCACTGCTATACCAGCACACAGAAACATGGGAAAGAGAGAGATTATCTTGATATCGAATACCACGAATTGCACTCTGGCTCTTGCACCTCTCGTCTCGTATCTTCTCTCTCTCTCTCTCTCTATTTCTTTCTCGCTCGCTTCTTCTCTCTTTCTCTCCCTCTCGATCACATGGACACACTGTGTGTTTCGCCTCTTTGGATAGTACAACTACTATATCGTATGACATCCTCGTCGACGCTCCATTAAATGTCCAAGTACGCGAACGTAAAATCCCGGTATTGTCTTTTCACTCGATTCCTTTTAGCATCATTTCTGTAGAGGCTGCTTCAAAAATCGCTCCCATTCTATGTGCGGATGGAAGTTGGGTTATGCAATTCTAAAGAAAAAGGCCTTCAGCCATTTTTTCTGTGTTCTACCGTTCATAAGATATCGAACTATTAGAGATAACCAATCCGGCGCGCGCTTTCTCTACACTTCGATTTCTTTTATCGGGGGTTCATTGTCAGCTAAATTTTTGATGGCTCACTAGAGGGTGTGAACTTTGCGATCAGTTTATTTGATTTTGTTTAATTTTGTTTTATCATCACTTTATTCTTGTATATTTTTGCAGCGATTTCATTATTGTTATATTTTTGCGGTCACTTTATCTTTGTTATATATTTTTGCGGTAATTTTATTATTTCTATATATTTTTGAAGTCACTTTATTTTTGTAACATATTTTTGCGTTCATTCTGTTTCTGGTTATGTTTTTGTAATGTTGGCAATGATAAAAATGTGGTTGTATGTCAGAGGACTGCAGTCCTTGTACATTAAATAAAATATCTATCTATCTATCTATCGATCGGCGCAGCGGATTGGACTGCACTTATTATTCAACATCTCCTCAACGGTGAATCATAGAAAAAATGATTGAGGTTTTTTCTATTCATAATTTAACGATCTACATAATCTTGCGCATCTTGGGCACGACTTTTGTGATTGCCTGTACAATATTCTGCATACAGTCAAGTAACATTCGATAGGCTATTTCAAAAGACCTATACATTCCTACTGTTGGCCCGCAGGGAACAGTACCATGTAATTTCTGTGCTCTAACCGTGGATTACCACCCAAAGAAATCGAATCGCTGTATATTGATGGTTCGATCTATTTTTCGGTGTAGTGCCTCATGCATCCAATCGTTCTGCACATGTACATGTATATTAACCTCTTTTGCCTTTATGTCTTGTGCGATATTCCGTCGCAATAACCCGCCCCGTCTCTCTCCATAGTTTTTTTTATGTATTCACTCCGTTCAGTCATTCAAACGTTCTCTCCGTTACCACAGCAGCGTGGGTGATGACGATGGGGGAAATCGAGTTTCATTGTTCCGACTTGTGGCCCATTCTCCAGATCACTATCGCTCTCTCTGTAATTATTCCATGCTTCGTTTTCCGCCTGCTGTTTTTTCCATATCGCATTCCTAGCACTTTTGTCTTTTCCACTGCCAGCAATTCTGTTGACTTTAGTTCCGCGTGTTTCATAATCTTCCTTCAGAGAAATGGTCCTCGCAGTCTATTTTCATACCTTTTGGTTCCTTTCGGTAAATTTGTCATATTTTTTATTCATTACAACTCTGTCTTCAGATTTCTATTTTAAATATCAATCTTTGATCATTTCAGTGGTATATACTAAGCATATACATATTTAAATTTTTTCTACCATCAAAAATTGCACCGAAACTTTCCTAAAATTCTAGCTCCCATTCTTTGACGAGAACAATGGGTTCTTTCGGCAAACATACATAATATGCGATAAATCGAAAAATGTGAAAAAAAGAGATCTGCTGGTACATACAATATAATGTCCCTTTTCGGTCTTGTTACTTTTATACTTATGGTCTGCATCAAAGTTTCGTAAGCCAAATGTTTCGGTATTATTTAATATACACGCCCAATGTAATGTTCCCCATTCGTGTGCACAATATGAATGAAAAAAATAACGAGCGAAAATATCGAGATGGAAAGAACCGTGAATATTAAAATGCTCCTGTGTGGGTTGTAAAAGTCTTGCTCATCACCTTTAAGTACGGATGTCTGCTGAAACGTTTTTCTCGCCAGGGGATCTTTACAATGGTAATATACTATAATCCATAAATATATACACATACATGCACATATGCAATATTACGACACGGTCGTTTCATCGAGTTTTCGATGCGGTTCATATGGTTAAATATCTACATGTGATCATAATAAGGTCGAACACGCAGCTCATGAATTCGCTACTGAACGTTAATCAATAGGCAACATACCGTCGAGATCACCAAAGAGAATAATAGATTTTTTTTTTCAATTGAAAATATATGTATGAAATGTCCTTAATGTATATGGGGCGTTCCACGCCAAGTCGGACGGTCTGAAAAATTTTGATTTTTGATTTCCTCAATTTGTTGATATTTTTTAGTACCCCTCAAAAGAGCCTTTCTGGTAAATGTTGAGATTTTTTTGATTACTTGTTAAAAAAATATCAAACTTTCAAAAACATCGCTCTTTTTTTGGTTTTTTATTCATAACTTTCTTAATAATGGTCCAAATTAAAGCTTTTTTTCTAAATTTTTGTTTTTTGATGGCCTCTACAGAAAAAAAGACAAAAAATATTTAAGTGTTTTTGATTAAGATTTTTGAGTTTGAAAATTTAAATCGTGTTTTTGAAAGTGAGTGTATCTTTCGATTTTTTTGATAATTTTTTATTTCAAACTACTATTCTTTTAACAACTTTTAAGAATGGTTCGGTCGTGGGCCTCCCATAATGACTATTTTTTTGATTTTTTTAATTTTTTTATTGACAATATTTTTAATTACAATCTATCCCAAGGGATATTCAATAATTAGTCTAAATATAAAATGTAGTTATATTAGACACGATATCCATCGATATCGATATCTATTTTGCCTATTTCTTTATTTGTTTGTTTTTCAATTAATGAAGCGGTTGATTAAATCGAGTGGTTTCTCACATTTAAGCCTGTTTGTTTCGTTATGACGGTTTGGGATTCTTCTCGCCAGTTCATTCGGGTGGTTGTTCTGTCTTTCCTGATATCTCTTGCTGTGTTTTTGAAGGCAGGGTGTCAAGTCTACATCGGGCATTTCGCCATCGTGTCATCTCTCCTGTGCTTCTCTCCATCGGGTAACTCTCCAACTGTGTCAACTCTACATCGTACCAATAACCCTAGCGTGCAAATCGCTCATAGAGCAAGCCCCGATCATAGCAGTTCGACATTTCCCCTACTTTCGCTTATCCCCACTCTTCACCGTCGGTGGAGTCGGTGGAGACTTGCCCGGCCCGAATCTCAGCCTGACGGTGAAGAGTGGGGATAAGCGAAAGTAGGGGAAATGTCGAACTGCTACGATCGGGGCTTGCTCTATGGGCGATTTGCACGCTAGGGCTATTGGTACGATGTAGAGTTGACACAGTTGGAGAGTTACCCGATGGAGAGAAGCACAGGAGGGATGACACGATGGCGAAATGCCCGATGTAGACTTGACACCCTGCCGTTTTTGAATGATTTCGGTTATATATTCTATTTTTAAGTCGTTGTGTAGGTGTTTATTGGAGATATACCAGGGAGCATTGGCGACGATTCATAGTAATTTTGATTGGTATCTTTATAGTATATTTATGTTAGATTTGCTGGCTGCTTCCCACAGTTGCACACCGTATGTCCAGACGGGATTGAGTATTGTTTTGTATATTAGTAGTTTATTTTCCAAAGATAGCTGGGAGTTTCTTCCGATAAGCCAGTATAATTTTTTCAACTTGATGTCTAGTTCCTTTCTTTTAGTTTTTATGTGTTTTTGACAGGTTAGCCTTCTATCTAAGTACATGCTTAGATATTTAATCTCGCTTGTTATTGGAAGAAGTTTATTATTCAATAATACCGATGGGCAGTTATCTTTCCGCAATGTGAAGGTAATGTGCACTTTTTTTATTTCAAAATTTTTTATTTCAAACTACTATTCTTTTAGCAACTTTTAAGACCGGTCCGGTCGTGGGCCCTCCATAATTACTATTTTTTTTTCGATTTTTGAATATTTGAAATTTTTTTTTTCTCTATAATTCACTATAAGTACCGATTTTTTTTCACTGTATACTCTTTTTTTACTTATTTTAAATTAATTTCAATACTTTTTAATTGTTAGTAGGTGTTTAAAATCAATAAGTAAACGTTAAGTCTATATATAAACAATTATAACAAACGTTTTTATTTATTTTCATGTTCTTTTAAAAATTTTACATACACGATTATTTTGTGAATTAGAATACTTATTAGCTAATATATTTCCGTTATTTCTTGGAAACAGTCAGCGGCACCACCACGTGAGAAAGTCATTCATTAATATGTGCCGCTCTTTTTAAATTAAATAGACATTCATAAAGATACTATTATTTAAATTAAAAAAAAATACTTTGCAACAAAAAATAGCATTGATAATATAATTTTTAAACAATTTTTAAAAGAACACGAAAATAAATGAAAATGTTTGTTATAATTGTTTATAAATAGACTTAACGTTTACTTATTGATTTTAAATACCTATTAACAATTAAAAAGTATTACAATTATTTAAAATAAGTAAAAAAAGAGTATACAATGACAAAAATCAGTACTTATAATGATTTATAGAGAAAAAAAAAAAATTCAAATTTTCAGAAATCGAAAAAAATAGTAATTATGGAGGGTCCACGAGCGGACCGGTCTTAAAAGTTGTTAAAAGAATAGTAGTTTGAAATAAAAAATTTTCAAAAAAATCGAAAGATACACTCACTTTCAAAAACACGATTTAAAATTTCAAACTCAAAAATCTTAATCAAAAACACTTTAAATATTTTTTCTGTATTTTTTTCTGTAAAGGCCATTAAAAAACAAAGATTTGGAAAAAAAGCTTTAATTTGGACCATTATTAAGAAAGTTATGAACAAAAAACCAGAAAAAGAGCGATTTTTTTGAAATTTTGATATTTTTTTAACAAGTCATCAAAAAAATCTCAAAATTCACCAGAAAGGCTCTTTTGAGGGGTACTAAAAAATATCAAAAAATTGAGGAAATCAAAAATCAAAATTTTTCAAACCTTCCGATTTGGCGTGGAACGCCCCATATAATGAACGTATGTAGCTATATATATTTATATATATATTTATCTGTAGCGCACCTTCTGCAGAATCCTCATATTCAAATTATTAGTCCAACTCTCTTATTCTTGCACAGCACGATACTTGAATTACAACAAAAGAACATGTTCTCTCATTTACTTTTATTAATTTTTCTCTGGCTCACCGTTTCGCTATTTTTTTCCTCAATAATTCTCAATGTAAATGGTGTCCAACATCTATTACCAGTATTACGTTGAAAAGGGCACATTGGGCGTACCTGGCAATCTTTAGCAGTTGTGAAAGCAACAATTGGAAAGAGTTCTTTCTTATCAAACGCTGAGCAAGACCGAGTTTTATATACATATAACAGATGTATCGAGTCAATTTCTCATGTACACGGAAATCAATAACGCCCCTCGATCTCTATGTATACGAAACGCGAATGAATATTCAACTCGAGGTCTCGATCGCGAAATTCTTATTCCTCAATGCTTCGTTGCATATATTCGCGGTAAAGTAATGGAGGCTGAGAGAAAAGCATCGCTTCAATCGAAAGACACGAGGCCGATCCGCACAACATTTCCTTATTGCTGAGATCGATGGATATTGACCGATCCGTGTAAATTTGCATCTTCACGAGAGGCATTCATTTTTAACACATTCTCTCTGTACGAGAAAAATCAAAGAGAAAGAGATTGGTTGTTAATTATTGAGAACGTGACTTTTTCGAGGTTAATTACTCAATTATGGGGATTTCGAATGATTTATTCATTCTATACTATGTGGACTGCGTGCAGTTTTTCTTTACTTTTTTTAAGTCGTTCAGGAATTTTACAAAAGAATATGTATATATTTATTGAACAATTTCTAATTTCCATCTGGATGTCAAAACTATATGCAGTCAAAATGAAATTTACCACTTTCTGCGTCTATACTACGAAGTATTGCGATGAAATTATTTAGGAAGTTATTTCTTAATTAATAAGAGAATTGACGCATACCGATTTGTGTTAAATCCTTCGGATAATTCCATCCTTTTTAACCGAGCAGTAGTGAGAATTACGAAATAATATTCAATGAATACAAGTGCCTTTCACAAAGTAATAAACTATTACTATTTTAATCCAATAATGGCTCATAACATGCACCATAATATCGATGCGGTTTTTCTGCGAACACAAAATAATGGAATGTAGATAAAGTCGTGACTAACACTTAAAGAAGAGAAATTCATCGTTTCTTGTACCTGGAAATTTTGAGCTCTCGCAGATTTTGAATTTTAGTTCAAATGTAGTACCTCCACGCTTTGAAGATTGACATAATGCAGGCAATTCGTTTTTGTAGCACATGTGGGATATCATAGGTGCGCGTAAAGTGTAAATATGATGGTATATTAAGAAGATGTCTCAATGAAATCTGATATAATCTGCAGGTATCAAGAAATGCTTGGGGGAAATGAATATCTTGGATATCGCGATAATAAGTCTCGGGACGATTCTACCACGGATAATAGGGGAGTCGTGTGTGAATCATTTAGATGGTGAGCACTTGTATATGCGTCTCTATCTCTTTCTCTTTTTACCATTAGCTCTCCTGTAGTTTCACAAACGAGGTAGTCAGGCTTTATGGGTTACTCATTATCCCTGACTCTGAGCTGATTCAACGATCGTAACGGCGTGAATTCCCGCACTACCGAATGGGAATAAGCAACGATTATCATATATATATACACAGTGTGTTTGCTCGATGGACTCTCTGGTGGTTCTTGGACGAGACAACATTTTCTTTTTTTCGTTTCCTTCCTTCTTAAACCCACTCTCACTGTATGTGTCTTTATCACTCGTCTTTTACGTTAAGGACTTACGTTAATGCGCGAAACTTTCTCACCGTTGAGAAGGTCCACTTGTACTTGTAACGTAAATACAGCAAAAAGATGTTCGCTTTTGTCCGAGTATATGTATACACTGTGCGGAGCGTACTGTCATCATTGAAGGACGTTTAAATGCCTCTCAAACTTATTCTCTCTCGTTCGCTGTGCTACCAGAGACCACAATATGTACTATCCAGTATATGTCCAACTACCAAATCTCGAAGGCTCTTACACAACGTGAATGTCCGTTCCATCTTCTTTTCCTCAGCATTGGACATTTCGTAGTCACACAGTTACGATATAATTCAATGAGGAGAGAAAGAGGCAGATACACAGAGAAATTCTGTTATGTAATTCACGAGACAACGTTGTATGTAAGGGCATGAGTTGAGCAGCGGCACCCTTTTTCCCGAACGAGCACAACCTTCGTGGGAGTAAAGTTGTTTATCATAAGCTCGTCCCACTGTTGAGCACGAGGCGAATCTTAATCACCCCGAGCAGTAGTACAAAAGGTAGAAAAACACATATGGAACAACAGAAAAACAAAGGAAAAAAAGACGGACATAACTAAAAAAAATAATTAGAAAGAACGCTTTGAATTATGAAAGACAGGACAAAACTTGAAAAACAGTCGCGTCTTCTTTGTTTGTGAATTTCACGTGCAACATCCCGTAACCACAGTGCACGGCCTTGGACGTCCTTACATTATGTTTGCTCCCTCGACTACTCTACAATTTTACAAGCCTCCAATACACGAGCACGAGTCTAGAATTACAGACGAACTTTTATCTGATTCAATTAAATGTTGCATTCTTTTCTGTCTCTCGTTTGTATGCGCAAATGCATCCTCTTCCTCCTTTTTGGTGCATTTCCACAAAATATACATTCATACACATACATGTGGCTATATATATATATATATATATATATATATATATATATATATACTTTTATTTTTTCTGCCTACTTTGGTATAATATCGCCAAGTGTGTTTTACCGTCTCAGCACGATCGAATTTCTCCGTGATCGCGAACGCGTCGAGAACTCGATCGAGCAATCGAGAAAACACAGTTGGAATGAAAACTCATCTGACTCTACCGTACATATATTCCGTTTTGTTCATTCCTCGGTGATTTTATCTAGCGGTGCTCCTCCGCGCCCTGAGAAATATAGAATCGCTCAATATATATTTATACATACAGATATACACATGTAAATAGATACATGTTGATATGCATTGCACCGAGATGTTCCGATGATTCTTCGCGCGAAACATTCTTTCTTTCGATAATTCAACATCACCCTTTGCCCTCTTGTATCAAGCATATAATATGTATATACATATGCAACAGAGGTAGTGGTTATTCTGGACCATCAATTTGACGGGTCCGATTTTTCCTTTTTTCTCTTTTCCCCTCTCCACGTTACATTTCCAAAGGTTTCCAACCGAAAACTGTCGGCAACTCGGAAGGCTACAAGCATAGATGGGTGCGTTGCATTTCTAAAATATGCATTCCACAGTGCTTGAAGTTTCTCTCATGACTTCCTTCAGAGTGAAGTCGATCTGCAGATAAAAAAATGCGCACAGTAATGCAGAAAAAACAGATTCATTCGTTATTCAGTTTTGCTTCGTATTTTTCTCAAATAGACAAGAACGAATTATAACACGTCTGTATAACAGCATTCGGATGCTATTTTTTGTTAATTTTACGATTCATCGGTAAACGAACATGTTTTAATAAATGACGAATAAATATATCCAAGGAGAGTTTTAATGGTTTATCGAATGATCGAATGGTTAAGAAGCAGTTTCATGTGATTCCTGCTTTCGTATGGGTTTATGTGTATGTATATATGTGTATATTGATGCTTCATTTTAATATTTCAGTGCCTCGTTTGTACGCACACGCCAAATAATTTAATTGGCACATGGACGTGCGCGTTTTTATATGTTGCGTATTCGCCCGATGTCTTTTACGCTCGTAATACTCGTGGCGCAAATTCGTGAACGAAAATCCTCGAAATAACGATCGTAATTTAATCACCTCTGGATTAAAGCAAAGAGGGAGAGAGAGAACGAAGAACAATTAGAGATGTTGACAGTAGATTTTTTTGGTCGCAAATTAAACGATTATTACGTTAACCATTTTCTGATACACTTTCATAGCCGTCAGAGGGTTGAACAACTTCATGACAATATTAACATTTTATGTACCTTAGATTTGCAACGAATATAACTTGGCGTTCTATTGTAAACATCGGGTGGAGAGCAATGGTAATTTATGAGGAGAGTATCGTGTTCCGCAGGGTTTTTTCTCGACCATGGTACGAGGAGAAAAATACCTTTCTCGATCGTTCTCTTTCTCTCTTTGCCTCTCTTTCTGTATGTGGAAGACTCGATCGTGAGTTCGCGAGTATAGCACCATGGGGTTCGAGAGTCCTGGGCCTCGATATTACCAATAATTGTCGGCTCGAAAGGTTATCTCTTATATACCTATATATATATTACATATGTAAATAAAAATAAAAAAATACAAAAATACCTGCCATCGCCATGACCGATAACTTATGAACCCCAGAGTTTCTCAGTCTAGTATTTCAATATTCAACCATTTTTATATAAACGTATATAGACAGACATATATCTATAGAGACGTTATAAAGGTATTTCGTTTTTCTCGCCCGTCTCTCACGCGAGTCCCCGGTGAGAGGTGATGACAAAACAGCGTCGACGAATCGATTATTATAAAGTATATGAACGATACCGAACTGATTATACGATACGAGAAACAGAGAAAGAGAAAGAGAGCGACACCCCACATTCCATGAGAAGAACTCGACGACAACATGAGCTTATATACATATTATTTCTATGTACATATCTATACACAAATATACATGCATTCATGTATGCATGCATGCATGCATAACTCGCGAGGGAAGGTTTCGACATTTATATTTTCTCTTAAGGACCAACCGTCACGACATTAATAATTGACATTCGCGAAGACTACAAATAATAATAATGGGGGAAAAAAATATATAACTAAGAGAGTTGTATACAGTAGCGACTAGGACAAAGAAACTCACATATTTTCTGTCTTGCCACATATAGATATTATGCACAATATATACATATTAATACATACATACATACATACATACATATATATATATATAATATAAATATACATATACATGGAAGAATAAGAATGAGAAGATGTTTTGCGCAATTGGATCGTGGCACGTTCGACCAGGTCTGATGTACCGATGGTTATAACCCCTTGAGCCCATCTCGTGAATCGAATTATGTATTCACTCGCAATTTCACGTGTGCATCCGCATGTCGTTGGCGTCCAATGCATACACGATATAAGATCGCGTACGCTATAGCTTCATGTCTTATATACAATAATATATACATATATAGTTATTGTATATACATGCACTCGCGGTGGAGAAGAAGTTCGAATACGCCTCTTGGTTTCGCGAGATTCTCTCAGAGCTCTTTCTCTTTTTGTCTCTCTCTATCACCCCCACCCCCTTGCCATTTCGTGTGGAGGATTACATTATAAAAAGGTGCTGTGTGTGCACAGCGATGAGCCGCGAGGGTGAGATGCTGTACCTACTTACCGTTTGAGTGAGAGCGAAACGAAGAGTATATTCTCATATGTATATACATGTATACTCATGGGGTAAGAGACACTGAGAGAACCGCACTCTCGCCCGAACGTACCTGAAATGAAAGTGCCAAAGGATCTCGCGAAACATGTGCGCACCACGAAAGGAGCATTCAACAGCTCCTATGTATATTGTATCTATTACTATTATATATATATATATATATATACATGAATATGATGAAAAAATTTACGCTCGTGAACGATCAGAATGGGTTTTATTAATGCTTGCGTCTCAATGACTCGGAATTTTCACGCTTCAGATCCTTCGCAACGTTCTTCACACGAGTCTGTACATCTCAAGCTTAAAATTTGTATAAATATAATAGCGTACATCCGATATTTATATTAATACATAATGCGAAAAACTTTTGTTATTATTTCGCAACAGTATGTTTCCATTTTTATTTTTCATTCGTATCCATCAATGTATACAGATTGTACTGCATCGTGATTGCATGCTCGAAAATTATTTTGAGCGTGCCGAATTTTTTTTTGTGAAATTGGTAAGAATGGCGAGTCAGAATTTCATGATTAAAAGTCAAAAATCATAGTTATTTTTTTATCAATTTAACTTTGCCACACATGCTAAATGGGGTGGAGTGGTTGAGTTGTTTTTTGTTTTTAAAGATTTAATTGTGTATGAATTTTTTGGTCGTAGATTGGAGATTGAAGTTGAGTACTATTGTCATGGGTTTTCGTAACAATTATTACTTTCCGTACGAATACCAATATTAATATTAACACTGTTACGGTATAATACTGAAGGGAGAATAAAAATCGGTACTGCAGTTATTTCGTGTAGAGAGTGTGTATTTTATCACGGGGAATAATACTAGCAGACGTAAGCCTTCGTAAATTATCCAACGTTACAAAATCAAGTTACTCACGCAGGTTTACTTGGGGATTTCTTTTCTATTTAAGGCGTCAATGAACCCAATTCCGTGACAGCGTTTCGTTGCTGAATTGCAAGAGAAAGAGAGAGACCTCTCTCTCTCTCTCTCTCTCTCTCTCTCTCTCTCTCTCTCTCTCTCTCTCTCTCTCTCTTCCTCTCCCTCTCTGACGTCGAGGATTAAAGGCACTTCGTCGCCCAAACACCTTTGCGATTCTCACCCTCCCTCCCTCCCTGTCTCTCTCTTTCATTGAGTTTTCGAACGTTGTCCACAATGTTATACCTACACAAGTTACTTTAATATATCATACCGTCGTGGTTGGCAATACATACCGAATTTGTTGACATTCATATAATACACATTTCATTTGTGTAATTAAGGGGAGAGTGATGTATGGTTACATTTGCGAATTGAACGGAAACCCATTCATATTGTGAACACTCTCTCGCCACTCAACAATTACTCATAAAGCGATACATATCGCATAAGATTCGCGAGCTCGAAGGGGGCAAAAGTAAATGCGTTTCTTCGCGGAGAAGAGAAAGAGAATTCAGCGGTTGCTGCTTCTTCTTTTTCTTTTCCCTCTCTTTCTCTTCTTCTTTTTCTATCTCTATCTGTCTCTCGTCTTCTTCCTCTTCTCTTTTCCTTCTCTTTATTTCGCTTCTTCTTCTCCATCATCCTTTCTGTGCCTTTTGCCACAACTGTGCGCACTCACGCTGGTTTCTCAAGCCTTTTCTTATTCTCCTTCTATACCGAAGAGTTGTGTGCGAGCCCCGGGTATATTCTTTACATCGTATATACGCCAAGCGAATAACCCACACGCACTTGGAACTTACGAGCCTTGAGTCGAGAGAATCAAGACAGAAAGGAAGAGAGAGAGAGAGAGAGAGAGAGAGAGAGAGAGAGAGAGAGAGAGAGAGAGAGAACAAGAAATTGCGAGCCGCACGGCGCCGCGTACATAACGGATGTCATGCTCGGTTCATCCGACCACGCGGGTATTTGTAAGTTGAAAATTATTCGCAAACGACTCTTGCGCCGTCCGGGACTCTTGAGAGCGCACCACAGCGATTGACTCGTTCGCAATGCACACGCTGTGCAACTTACCCTCGGCCCCTGCCCTTCTTCACCCTCGTTTCTTTCTCTTTCTATCTCTCTTTTCTTCTCTCCCTCGTAACGGAATTATTGCAAATGTACACGAGGGTGTTCGCATCGTATATATATTGCACGCGAATTTGAAACTTGTCGGTTCCATCCAATTAGTTTAATGGTATAACTCTTCCCTTCCTTTTTTATCAACATTTTCGTTGATCGGTCACGTATTTCTTTTGAATATTGTATAAAAAAACGTTACTTAGAAAAATCGATAAAATTCCACAGGTTGAGAAATTGGATGCATTTTATATTGTGGCGAAATTCATCTTTCGCCTAATTATTGTTATCGTCTTTCCTGTTTTTTTTTTTCGCCGTTGAAGTATACCGGTCAAAAGTTGTTCACACGCGTTCACTCGTACTTGCCTCGTTAAATTCATTTGATTTTTTCTCTCTTTCTTTAATTTTGTTTTATTTCATTTTATTCTGAATTTTTTTTTTCGCGCGCGCGATGTTTAAAACGCTCCGCAGGCTACACAGAAAACTTGCACATGCAGGAAGTTTCGTAATTCAAGAGTGAATAATGCTTCGAGTTCGCTAATAAGATAATGTCTCAATTGTGTCTGCGAAGAAAACACGTGCGCCAAATATTCACATTTGTTTTATCCGGGATAAGATCAGTTTCTGCAAGCCGACATGTGCCCCCGTACGGAGATTGAGACAGTGGGAAGTTGACACATATCAGCAATTCATTTGTCTTAGTGGTCATATTTTTTTGTTTTTTTTTCTGCTGCAAAAATCACGATTCTTAGCCGACCAAAGTTCATTATCTCTCGAAGTAATTGTCGCAATTTCCTCTCGGGTGGGCATGCAAGAAGAAGAGTGAGTAAGGCCAACAAAGTCTTTTCGCAGACCGCGAGCATTAAACTATCCAAAGCCGTCTCCGGGAAACGAACATTTTATTCTTTCGTTCATCCTGAAAATTGTGCCGGTAGGTCTTCTCGGAATGCTGATGGTATTCACAACTGGTTCTCACAATTACTTATTACTAATAATTATTAACCACGATCAATGTCAAGAATTTTTTGACCTCGTGTAATAGTCGACCAGCTCGAGCTTTACAACGATTTCGTGGCAAGAAATCACGAACATGTGTATGTTCTTCGGAAGCCTTCACAAATCTTATGTATTTTAAACTGGAGCTCATGATTTTGTACCAATCATTCACTAGGATAAAAAAAAAAAACAAATCATATGTAATTAAAGACTTCAGAATTAGGAGATTCTTTTCAGTATGTCCATTTAATCCCTGAACAGCATCCTACATCAGCAATTTGGTGCCATCATACCTGGATCTGTATAAACCAGACTTTACTTTCGCTGAAATCTTGCAATATAATTCGCCAATGTCGACATTTTTTCCTAGTTGATATGTTGAACTCTGAGAATTATTATCACCTATCTTTTTTACGGATATTATCAGAAACACAAGCAATTTTCGATTAAAAAAAAATAATGTTCTCATGTGGGTTTTGAAAACTTGAAAATCTATCCTTATGCTTTACGCGTACTAGTAAATCAACATGTAATCGACTTAAATAATCACCGACATCGATGGGTGCGCGGTCGGCGTGTGCCCGGCGATCTTCCAAGTTAAGCAGCTTCAGGCGAAACCAGTACTTGGATGGGTCCAACTTAACCACGTATCGGCTCGAACATGCATCGTTGAACGAAGGTGGATTTTCTGAGTTTCTGATTAGTTGACCAATTAGAACTCTGCATAACCTCGTGTATCAGCCCAGATGTTTCACAGTTTCCTCGGGCCCTCGTGCAAACACGATAAAATAGTGCATTGAGAAGGAAATGCTGTGAGTAACTATATCTAACTGTGAGTAACTATAAAGTTGGAATCATCACAATTCAGCAACCGTTTAGTGGATACGATGAATTATTTTACTAGCTTATCAGAAAACTGGACGAAGAAGTTTTTATTATTTCGATACAACTTTGAACAAACATCATTCTACTGCCGTGAACTTTGGGTAATTTGAAAATTGGTCGTCGATTCTTCCCATTCTTACAACCAGTCAGAATATGCTTTAGAACTTCCCTCCGTCGTCGGCGCCACCTGTCTTACGCCACAAATATCGTGCGCGGATCATGGCACGATTGAAAAAGTAGTAGCCGCTCATTAAGTTTTAAAAGTAAAACAAGAAGAGCTCGTTGAGTTGGTAGTCGATTGGTTTGTGTATAGTAGGGTGGTAGGGAGAGTGGAAGGAAGAAGATAAGGGGGGGGAAAGGGGGAGAAGTTGGCAGATTCAAGGCGGCAGGAGCGCATCAACATCAGGAGTCTCCTGCTGGCTGGTGGGAGAAAGGGTGAGAAGGAGATTGAGTTTGATAGGAAAGAAAATCGCGCTCGCACGCCGTCGTTAGCTTGTTAACTCGCACGCAATACCTTCAGCTCAAATACCGGATACGCTGTCTTCTCTGTGGGTTTCCCTTACCTGACTTGGTTGCTCGCTTCTCTCGTTGCCACTTCGCCTTCTTCTTTTTATTCTTCCTCTTCTTCTTCGTCTTCTTCTCTCTCTTGTCCATGGCTTTCTGCTTTCGACCTCCCTGTTCCTTTCTGCCCTCTCTTATCCTTCTTTACCGAAGCTGGCTGAGAGACTGGCTGCTCGTGGATTCGCGAGAGCTCTTAGCTCACCTGTAAGCAGCCGCCTCTTTCTTTTCTCGCAGTTCTTCTCCTTTTCTCTCTCTTTCTCTCTCACTCACTCGTTTCGTCGACTCTCGCCAGGGATCCCGAGAGATTCGTTAAACTTGCTTTTATAAAAAAAAAACAATAACAATAACAGCAGCAAAAAAACATGGCATTTCCAGTTCTCGGAAAGTTGCATGTACAAATGTATACCTTACCGAGGAATATTCGCATCCTTCGTGTGGGCTAACGAGAGAAGCTCCAGGACCACTGGATTCTTGAAGCCAGTTACAACCGACCAATGCTTTTCGAGTATATTATTCATAAAGGTATGATGCACCGCCGTGTAAACAACGTACCAAGAATATTCGCGCTTGAGTAATCTCACGTCGATCTCATTGTAGTTAATCTTGCGAAGCACCCCCCCCCCCCCCTCCCCCTCCTATCACTTACTGGGCACTTCGGAATTCAATGCATCTGCGTGCTAATAAAAACGTTCTTATTATTTTCTGAATACGGAAATAATCTTTTTCCATTCCATAGCTTCATGCATTTTGATTCCTACGGGATTTCAGGGTGATTGAGATTTCATGGATTCGCATGATTTATTCGGCGATCCATCATCATTATAATAATAATTTATCTTGCGAAAATATCCCAGTCGTCTCTAGCGTTGAGAATTTTTTTTTTTTGCTTACTTTCATGCCTTTGATTTGGGTCAAGGAAGTATCGCGATACAATCTGCATTCACGCTGAATTCCCTGAATTATGCATTCTGTATTTTATCATCTTCTCGTGTGAGCGAGCACTCGAGCGTAATGTAAAGTTTCTCGTCTCCAAAAGAGGGGACAATGTTAACCGATGTATATGGGATTTGCAACGTGAAAATAAAACTCCTCCCAAGCCATGAATTCATTGTCGATTGTATGCAGTCGATCGGGCGTTTCGGAGTCATGCTTCTTTGCGACTTCATTGTTTTTGTGCTCTCGGATAGGAATGAAAATTGTTTCCGGTCTGGATATTTCGGGCGTAATGGACCAAAGACATTCAAGTTGGGAAAAAATTTTTTAAATAGTTATTATAGCAATATATGTAAGTAAAATCTCCAATAAAAATCATTACCGGTATGGATATTTTCGCGCGGAATAGAGTGAGAAAAATCCAAATTGATGAAACAATCTTTCCATAGTAAGAATGTCAATAAGCATGCAGAAAAATTGGAATAAGAATAAAAATTATTTTTTAAAATATTTGAAACGTATTCGAATACTAACAACAGCAATATTAAATGTTGTCAAATTTCAAGTGAGCATAAAGATTGCTTCCAGAATATTTTGAAGCCAATGAAAGGAAAGAAAATCTTCCGAATTAGTTGATAAATCTGTGAAAAGTAACAATGGCAATTGAGGTAGGCAAAATCTCGAAAAGTAGTAGGTGTTGTTAAGATTATATTGGATAAAAATGTGTGCATCGGTTGCACTTAAGAGCGACTCTCCATCTCTTTCTCGCGTCAAGATGTGTTTGCTGCAAAAGAAAATCAAAGTATATCGTGATCTAATCGGTTGGCGCTTGTTCGAACCTCGCGCACACAGCACGAGAAAACGTTCGCTCTCGTTCGCTCGAAGTAAGCGAAAGAGAGAGAGAAAGAGAGAGAGAGAGAGAGAGAGAGAGAGAGAGAGAGAGAGAGAGAGAGAGAGAGAGAGAGAGAGAGAGAGAGAAGTGAGTGCAAACTTTATGCACTTCGGTCGAGAACTTTACCAGCTCGTAGAATGTATACATATATGTGTGAATACGCGTGGCAACTAGTGAGTGCCGCGGGGTCCAACTAGGGTCAAGAGAAGAGGCCCAACAGTCAGGCAAGGCGCCTGCGAGCGTCAAAGCTAAGAGAACAGAGAAAGGGAGAGAGAGACACTCGCAAGACTCTCAACCATACAACTCGATGTGCTCGTGGTATTTCTCTCATCCGATCATAGTTCTCATCATTTTTTAAATAAGCTAAAATATACCCATGAGTCATTCTAAATGTTATATCAACACATCTGTAACCTAGACTCTAGGATTGGATCAACATTTTTTAAATAATGATTATTAATATTTTTTTTTAAATGAATTTCAAATTCTTAAAAACACTTGGTGTGTACTAACTTTTATAAATTTTTACCTGTCCGATTCAAATTTTTCATTTAAATTGATCACAAAAATTTTTCTATATGGAAGTCGGTGATATCGATTTGTATTTCAATGAGATTTGAAATTGTTGTAAAAAAATGTTGGGTAAAGATCAAGAATCGCCGAAAGGTCATACGATCCTTTTGCAGAACCGAGACCCAAAATATTTTTATTGTGTAAAAATCGTGTGTGGGCTTCGTTGACTCGGTCAATTATTTTTCGCTGTTGCTCAACCTCACGTGAATCATTATTTTACTCATACATTTGTTTTTTTTTTATTTGGCGAAACTTAAAAAAAAGCGTATGGCTGGCAAAAAAACTAAAAAACTAGAAAATTTTTTATATAATCTCATTGTCACGCTCTCCCACGAAAATTGCGTTTTAGCACTGGCAGGGTATGCAGCATTGACCCTCGTCGAAAAGTGCAGTATCCCCATTATCGCATCCACGTAACGGCCTTACGTTGATAGGTACTTGGTGTAACTGAGAGAGAAAAAGAGAACGAGAGAGAGATGAAAAAAATTGGAAAAAAAACTCGTTGCGCACAGCGGTCCAATCGTCCGCGGCCTGGTTTCGCTCTCGGGCGAACACGTTCGTTGGCAGCGTTCGATGTCCTCTTTCTCTCTTTCTCTCTTTCGCCCCATTGCTCCTCGATGCTGTTACACTCGCTCTCTGTAAAATACCCATCGTACGTGTACCCTCGTGTGTTCGACTGCTCCACTCTCGACATACAGCGTACAGACGTTACATATTTGACCAATCAAGGGATCACCCTTACGGCGATAAAATTTCATGTGTTGAAAAAAAAATCTCGCAAATCTTGTGAAACCATATATAAAAAATAACACAGAAAGTTGATAGCACTTATTTTTATGAAATATCCTTTGAAAAATCATATTTCACCAGAATGCTTTATTGATAAAGCATCATAAAATTGCAACAATTTTAACTCGGAGGTTCACTGTGGATTAAAAAAAAAATTGTTATATTTTTTTTCGGATTATTTGCTTTAGAGGATTGTTAAGCGGTAAAATCGTATCGAAAAACCTATCCAATATGCAGTACAGGACAGCAAATGAAGCGTGATTTAACCAATCCATAGTCGATCTTAATGTCCAATATTTCCGAAATCGCTGGGGGGGTTCGATGATTACTCGTTACTTTAATAATGAGTAATAGTTTCTGATCCGCTATCCAGGGCCCCGAGGTATTGTTACGATTTTTTTTGTTTTCACTTCGTGATGCATGGGTTGTACATTATTTCGATAACACCTTCTTTCCTTCTCTCTCTCTCTCTCTCTCTCTCTCTCTCTCTCTCTCTCTCTCTCTCGCTCGCTAAACTATTCTTTCGATCCGTACATAGACATTACGTACTTAAACAGTTACGTACTTACATCGTCGATAATAACCGCATTATTCATAGTCAATACACACCGGAGATTATCTCCTCTGCCCCTTTGCTGAATAATGTTGAATCTCTCTTGGGGTACAAGAATCTCATCGTTTATTCGATTAATCGTCTTAAATGCTATGCAGTTGGAGTAGATGCTGCCTGCTCTCAAAAACCCGCGGGTCGTTGACAATGTAATAATAAAACGAGACGATGTAGTAAGTTGCGATCGATTATTCGAAATATGGTTATTTGACGTCCCGAAGCCTCCGCAGAAGTTCGAAGCCTACGACATGCAGTATTGGAAAGGATGCATTTGCGCGAGAGCTTTGGTGGAGTGTATGGCGCGTCTGGCACATCGCCCGAAAGGATAACATGCAAGAGAACGCTGTATGGTTCGCGCGATCTGATCAGTGTGCACGGGCTTGTTTCGTTTGCGCCTGCAGAGAGTTTATTTTTCTC
>OZ022415.1:43638480-43658480 GCA_963989365.1 Rhimphoctona megacephalus | reverse complement strand
AGTTGTCGCCGATGTTGTCGTCGTTGTCGTTGTCGTCGTCTTCGCCGTATTGCCTCGACGGAATGATTGCTATTTCTTCCTTGGCGATCGTGTATCTCCTATAGCAAGAATCCGATTTTCATTGATTCACATACAAGTTATTCTTACCGTTCCTCTATACACGCTTCGAGTCTCCGTATGGTTTTATCCAAAGAAATTGCAAATCCTAATGTACTCAATTGTCGTACGATGCTGGACAACATGAAGAAAATCTTTCTGGATATTTAATAATTTATATACTCAAGTCGATACGGATTTTTCACGCTACTACAATAAGAAGAAAATTTACCCAATGTCAAGACTCATTTATTTCTGCCAATTGAATGCCACAGGCCAAAGGGCAGTTTTACTGTGAAAAAACGTATAATTTCTCAGTTACGCTGTTTTTAATTATATCACAAATTTTGAAATACAATGATCGCAGTTTTTTCGTACTTATCCTTTTACGCGTGGTGTTTTTCTGATAGCACTTGGTAACAGTTCATAAATACATGGAAAATAGACAGAAATATTCGTAATAACCAGATCGTTTTGAAATAGAGAGAGCACACTCGTGGGACTGTCTAAGTGTATACTCTAGCGTATAAGTGTGTACGCGCGTATGTATTATATATCTATATATTTATATATTTATATAATACATGCTTCTCGTGACCTGGTTTATCGTTCGTGTTTCCACCCGGGTATACGTATATGCCCTCAGCCCGGACTACATGCTCCTGGCTCGTCGTTTGCCTCTCTCATTCCAATCCTCCGCAGCTGTTTCACCACGGTTTCTCTACGGCAGATGTTACACCCAACTCTCCCGTATTGCTCACCAGGATATCCTGAGCCAATCGGCATTATACCATGATACACGTACAAATTCACGCGGATTTCGGATTTTTGTTTTGTTTTGTTTTTAAACTTTGTACTCTCTTTGATTCCGCTACCATTCGCACCATTAATTTCGTTAACCCTCCGTTTCATATTTACATGCAGACTCTACAATTTCCATTGAATCACTTTGGGACTTTTTAGCTCTCAATCTAAACCCGAAAGTTCATTCTTTTTATAGCTTTTATTTGTCATGAATAGAGATTTGTATTGCTATTGGCTTTTTTTATTGAACCCAGCGAGCAAAAGCAACTTCCAAACAATAGCGGTACAAAGCAACTTTCTCGTTAGATTTATTTTTAGCTTGTAATATGCATAAGTATATATAAATTACAGATTAAATGAAATTCTCAACGATAAAGTCATTGAATTTTCAACGTTTCTGGAAGATTAAGTATATGGATAATGTAATATATAAAAAAAATAAATAAAATTGTAATTTTTCAAGAAAGAATAATTTGAGACAGATTCACGTGTAAAATTCATGATGCATAAAGTATTCTCGTTCGACGAATTATTTTCTTGAATTGGACAGCGTTTTGCGATTCAATCGTTGGAAATTCGGGAGTTCCGTAGGGCGTGTACTTTAGTTGATAGTGATCGTTGTCGACGCAGAGAGAGAGAGAGAGAGACCGAGAGAGGGGCACGGAAAGAGAAAGAGATAGGGCGCGGATGGCTCTCCAGTACTGGCAAAAGAGTTCGGTGATTCGGGATGCTGTGTGTAGCTCGCGGGGAAATGCTTATGTTGATTTGGCACTGTTGAGACAACCGCCTCTGTTGCCCTTGGGTTATGCAAAGTGGCATTGTAGTGAGACTTAAACACAAAGGTCCATATCTTTGGCAACCCGCAGCGATCACACAACGTGGTACGAGGGTCCCCCTTTCTTTCCCTCTCTTCTCCCCCTTTTCTCTCCCTCTTTTGCCGTTTTCTTCGCACCGTTGTTGCTCTGCCAAGTCGCGCCAAGGTGCAGCAAACGCAAAGTGTACATGTATTCAAGCAGTAGTGGTCACGAGAGCCATATGGGGGATGGGGAATCGGGAGGGTTGCTGCTCTGTAGCACGTGCAAAATATGCATGTGTTTTGCGAGACAATGCGCGAGAGAACCCCGCCGTGTTGAATACCGAATCGGGACTCGCTGGACAACGGACAATCGCCACGATGAAGCCATGAAACGAAAAGAGACACGTTTACAAACGGGAGCACAAGTTCACCAGTCCCGTTCAAATTTTTCAAGACTGGTACATTTCGGAAAGCGAACGGCTTGAGCATCGCGTTTTTTTATATATAGATTTAAGATATTGTCTTAATGCCAAATATTATAAAATAAATATAAAAAAATGTAATGTTCAGGTGTAAAAAGATTTATGCACTATTTGGAGTGAAAGTAAAAAAATCTGAGAACAAAATTGTTCGGGATCTTGTATAGAATGAATATTTTCTCATATTCTTTCGATTCAGTGACTAAACACGTGAACCATAAAAAAAAGATAAACAATTTTGGTCAGTTAGAAAAATATTATTTATAGGTACAATTTCATGTGAAATAAAATACATAGTGAAGATCTTTCGGAATTACGAAAAAATGATAATATTTCAACAAATAACTCATTCATTTGTATACGTACATCTCTGATCACACTTTGTTTTCCTTTTTATCTAGTCAATACGTTCCAAGATAATTCTTGATGATGAATACATCCCTCGTTGCCCCCGACGTTTGTCACTTTGAAAAGTAAAGCTGCTTTTACGATCTAATGAAGTATATAGGGTGAATTTAATCCTAACCAGACGAGAGACGACTTACAACTCGTGTAACACTCTCGTTCTCGTATTCTTTCCTTCTCGCACTTGCACCTTGTATGGTAATACAACCACGAAGGGTTTCTCGGGCTTGAAGGGGGAGATTATGACACCGCACGTGTCGTCGAGAACCTCTCCACCTTCAGGAAATCTCAGATTACTTTCCGACCGTATTTAGTCATTTTTTTTTTATCCCTGCACTCTCATTTTTGTGGTACGATGCACGGAAAAGAGTTAATCGATTTCGAGGGTTTGCAAAACGCACAATAATTTTAGGTATCTCTTGATTACACACTGCCTGATCATCACTACCCTTTTCTACTGTCGTCTCTTGCGTTGAATTATTCCTTTACCTCTTGACAAAATATTCTCTTTTTAATGGTGTATACTGAATTGTTTTAGTTCACGTTTCCTTGTTTTAAGCTTATGCTATAAAGACGAGAATTGTAACGTTGTTACTGAAACATTCAATACCTTATTTGTGGTACAGTTATTTGTACTCGTGTGGTCAGATACACCGATATGAACAACGGTTCCGAGACTTTGAACTATCATTAAAGACCACATGCTACGTGGTTTTATCCTATATGTACAATTCTCTTCAGGAAATCGTAGCTTACCTCTTGCACGATTATAACCATTATGTGTATCTATATATTTATGTATAAAGATTAAGTTTACATATCAATGTAAAGGTATATACAGTTCATATCTTACAACTATATATAGTTTATACCTTTATATCTTAATTATTTACGAAGTGCATCGCCTTCAGCGATGATCGATCTTCAGCAACCCGTATCACAATATCCACGTCCTCTTCTGTCAAATATAAAGCTGTTTCTCGTTTTTCTTTGCTTCCTTTTTTATCCCACAACTATTCCCCGTTGTTCCTTGTATATATTTTCCTCTGGTATATTTGTTTTTCCTTCAATTGAGCATACTAACATTGGTATTAGCACATCGTTCTGGTTTAGCTTCTTCAGGAAGTCACCGTTTACCAAATGATTATATACTGGACGATTTTTATACTGAGTATTTACGATATGCGCGACCGGAATCCAGCGATTTAAATCGATCGCGATCGATTTATGTCGGTACGAGTGATTCTGTGCTGTTGCCCTTGATTTTTTTATTTATTATGTTTTATTCGTAGTTCAGGTTGTAAATGCGGTTCTTGGTATTTTTTGCCATGAAAGATTTTTTGTTAATATTATTCTTGTACAATAAAAAAAAAATCAATTTACTCGACTAACGTTCCTGATTTTTTTGGACAACAAATAAGAACATTATTGTTTTAGAAAACTAACTCAACACAGTTAACCTAACTCTTACTCACGAATATTACTTTGCTCTTCTTCAATAATCCTAATAAAATAAAATAAAACATAAATTTTGTAGCTTTTTTTGCTACTTCACAATTATATGTTTATTGAGCTACATTCCCTGAGCTTGTGCTCACGAGGCATAGAAAAAATAGAAATGTACAGTAACGATTTATTTGTTCGTTCAATAGCTGTTGGACGAAGAATATGATTTCAAGGCTAGAAATTTGTTGCAAACGTTCGTTAACGGAAAATTAGTCATTCGAGCAATGCATTTTTAGTTTGGTGTGGGAATGCGAAGGTGAAATGGTAAAAAGGAGGATTACGAGGAAGAGATTGGGTACGGAAGGAATATCTGTATTTACGAGGGATCTCGGAACTCTGTTGGATTCGCGAGACTGCCTCCTTTCAGGTCTGCGTTCGATTCTTCCGAACGGACGTGGTATGGTGAAAGAGTATAACGTTCTTGTGTTCGTTGAGGTCGATTCACTGGATGGTCTGTGTGCCACCATCGGAGCATGCTTGTCCTGGCTCTCTCTCTCTCTCTTTTGTCTTCTTTCTTCTTTCTTCTTTAGTGTATATACGGTTCGTTTCTCAAGCGATCCACCTCATGTTGGCTGCGCATCGTCCTCGTATCCTCTTCCCCAAGTTTATCTCTCTCTCGTTCTTTTTTTCTTTCTTTCTTTTTTTCTCCTTCTCATCTTCTCTATACTTCTCCCGGGCAAGGGCTATTATCACAAATTGGCGGATAGCGTTTTCAAGTCGTGATATCGTAAATCCCGTGAGTGGCTTTCGCTATCAGGTCAACATCTCAATACTTAGGCCGTTGGCCACTAGAGCTCGAACCATCCTTCTTGAAACCCTCTTCGCGTCTTGCCCCTCACGTCGTCGCCGTCTAGCGCAACACTGCAACTTCACTCTCTTTCTTCCTCGTTTGTACAACGTAGTACAGTTGAGATGAGAGAAGAGTGCACGTTTCTAGGTCCTCATAGAATTCCCTCAGTGCAAATCTTCCCTTCCAAGTTGTTCTTTCACTCTTTGCCGTTTGCCTCTCACGTTAAATCATACCCTTTGGTATGATTTAACGTATACATATATACGTATATATATAAAAATACATATATACAGATTGAAGCATCCAGAGAGACCAACAGTCTAAATACAAGGGAAAATCATATCTGTATCCTATTAAAGCATGGTTCATCCCAAGATTTACTATATATACTTAACGTTCGTTTATTTGCGCACACATTTATACATAACGTGTTTATGTGTTTCTTAAGGATGATACGAATTGCCTGGTTCGTTTCACTTGACCAACGACCACGTTGACAACTTTCCCATCCGGTTGAATTATGCGCGAGCTTTAATATGCTAGTTGAAGATGAATTATCGAAGAAATGAGAGTAGCTATGATTGCTATGATGTATGTATACAGAATTTTCTCCCAGTATATACTTATGAAAGGGTAATCTATTCATGTCGATTGATGTCAGCAATAGGATGTTATGCAGGATAATGAAAGCCGCAATGTTATAAGGAATATAATAAGGGAGAAAGAGAGAAAAAACGATATGTTCGATGCAAGGTTGTGACTTGAATGGTTCTCGATTTTCGATTGCTTTGCACGCATTCATCGATATAGATGCCTATCCCGTGACCAATGTCGTTCTACTGCCTATTAACCTACTATACGTCAGCACGTGGCTATCTCTTGATATTTATTCTTTTTCATTTCTCTCTCTTTCTGTATCTCTCTCCGTCCCCCACAATAACCGAGTTTCGCTTTCACGAATCTCGATATTGCTTCGACTCCCTTGTATATACGTGATCGGTCAAATTATCCATCAGTCGAGCTGCACACACATACACATTGAGTTTTATATTTGTTGGCGATCCATTATACGATGTTTCAAGAAGGACGATTGCAACGCTGGCATATCCAATCACGCGTAAATATGAGTGTCCTTATAACCGATGAATCCCCACAATTACATTTATTATACTTCGCCATGGAGATTTTTTTTATCATTCTGATTACTCTTTTTTTTCTTTCTTTCAATCCCGAGGAAACTGATTTTGTAGAATTTATGTATACCAATAAGGATTACATTCCTTGATCTCGTGTGAAACTTGTTTCACGAGCAGTTCCGTTGCAGCTCGTGCTGCAGTGTGGATAATCTTTGATTTAACGACGAGGAAAAAAAATACGTTTATACATACATACGTGTGGGTATATATATGTTTATTGTGTAGCTGTGTAGCGATCGTTGATTGTGCTTGGGGAGAGAAAAGCCGCGAAGATCTCTCACGTGAACTCTTTTCACACCAGTGCATCGAAGTCGAGGGCGTACACACGTACATATGGAGCTTTTTGTGTGGAATTTCAATCCGATGATTTTTCACGTACCAATATGCGTGTTAATTTTTAGTTATCTGTGGTGCTGCATTTTCAGCAAATTCTATTATGTTGTGAAAGCATTTAATTTCAACTAAGTTACAATAGGAAGTAAGATCTCGGTTTAATTTATTGTTTGTTAAAAAATAATAAACAGCTAAGAGCAAAAAAATAAAATTAATACTAAAGTAGACTTATTCGTATTAGATTTATGGAAAATATTTAAAAGGAAGTATATATTTTCAGAACTCGTATAAGAAGAGTATTTCCATTTCTAGTCAACTTAATTTCTGGGTCGTTAGAAATTTTAAATAAAAATCTGTTTGAAAACGGATTTGTTAAGATTAGAATTTACGATACGAAGAACAAAGACCTATAAATTTGGGGAATGTTCATTGTATCCGTGTATAAGAATAAAAAATGTGGTGCTTGGGTCTAGAGTTTGCATGAAAAGGAGGAAGTGAAAATGTTAGAGGAGCGTGAAAAGCACTGACCCGGAGGAAAAAACGTGCCACTTTCCGTAGATTACCCCATATAAATATGGGGTGCGGATATGTCGGAGTGTCTTCCTTGCGTGCACACAAATACAGGCCTGCAGTTTCCTCCGTGTGCTACAAATCCTTGCTATTGTTCCGTGGAGTGTGCGGAAAAAAAGAAAGAAAAAAAAACGAGAAAGAGGAGAGAGTAACGCAACCCACACACGTTACGCCCACGACCCTTACATGGCGCGACTTCACTCCACTTGTACGTCACGGATGACATCTCAAAGGTCGCCTTCGCGTATTATATATATCCCGAAAGTGTGCGTGTCCGTTTTATTCTTGCTTGATTGCAAAAGAGGTTCGCCCGTAGTTGAGTAACAGAGAGTGAGTCCGTTCCGTCGTCGCTCGTCGCTCATCTCATAGTCATCTCGGAGGAGGAGGCGAAATGAAAAAAACCAACGAGGTGCTTTAAGAAACATGGTCACTGTATATCTGTCTCTCTTTTCAACGAGAATCACTGATGCCTACAGCATCATGCTGCAATAACGGTATACGCACCCGGAAGACTCCTTCGTCTCTCTTCTCTCTCTCTCTCTCTCTCTCTCTTCCTTAGCCAGTTTTTTCTCTTCTTACGAGTCCTCTTCTTTTTCTCTCACTTCTTTCCATCTCCCGTTTCCTCTCAGTCTTCCTTGTCCCTCTCATACTCTCGTACATGTACCGTAGAATGTACAAAGGATTACCCAAATCTTTTATCAAGAGAAATGCTCCTTTGGGTATCATAAAAACGTATAACGAATCGCGACAGGGTGTACATATAAAGAATCGAGCTAATAAATAACATATAATTGCTCCGACGAACAAGGATATCTAGATTTTGACACTCGTCCGGAATACCACACGTTTAACCACCTTCGCTATATATATACACGTACAGTGACACATACATACGTCGTAACCACGGATATATATCTCGCTCGAGATCTTTACGCTGTTGTAGGTCGTGTGAAGAGAACGAGGAAGAGGGAGGGAGAGAGAGAGAGAGAGAGAGAGAGAGAACCCGGGTGCGACTTCGTTAAAGTTCCTGGGCCTCGCGAGAGCCCGCGAGAGACTCCAAGATTAATGCCCCGTACAAAGAGACGTTAAATCAGACGTTGACGTGTCTGTGGTCTAGTGAGCATACCTACCTACCAGCCCAACTAATATCTTCGTACTACTGAGTCTTGTACTATCCAACCGGTAGTTGAATGAGAGTGATATTTAGAGTGGAGGTCATTCCTTATACCACACGATTACAATAGCCCCGCTACACGCTCTGTTAAATACGTTATTCCCTATACCCCGTGTGTTCTCGTGAATACACAGGATTATATTTGTACCTTTTTCCCCACACCTATTCCTCCTCCACCTCTAATTCCTTTCGCTAAATATCTAATACTCAATGGTAGGAAATGGCTCATATATTTGTACAAAAAAAATCATCGTAAATAACCCATACAATGCAGTCTATTTTTTTTGTTGAACCCGCCAGACACCTGTAATTTGTTATTTCTAATCGGCTGTTTGCTTAATTCACCTCGTAATAAAACATGTACAAGAGTAGAGATCATGAAAACCTTATATTTTTCATGGCTGAACATTTTTTTCAATCAAAAAAATATACTCGACACCTTTAATCCACTATGTTTCAAGTGTTAAGCTAACAATCGTTTGTATTTTCGCTCCTGTTTTATTAGTGAGGTTGAATAAATCGATGCTGAAGTATAAGGGGTTCTACGACATCGTTGAAATGCATTACGTATAAATAATAGAATACACTCTGGGACATCAATTGTTCGGCAGAGGTGATACGTAATAAAGTATTCTGTTGTGCGAATCTACGGTCGTGCCGTTCTCTCCCCCCCCCCCCCCCCTCTTGATCTTTCTTTATATTTAATAGTTTTTTATTTCTCTGTTTCTCCCTTCGTTTATCTCTATCTTTTCCTATCTGTCGGAGGTTGTCGTAAATGTTAAAATCGTAGTAGTTGTTGTAAGGGGAGTTGAAGCGAGGCTGGACGACAAGCGCGTTTGCAATACTTTCATATACGCCAGAGGGGCCTTAATAATAGCGGGATACAGAATGGTGTACGTGGAATCGTAAATAGTGCAAATAGAAATCCGTTACAGTGCATAAGCTATCAGGCATCATGGTATCTTTGTTTCTCCACCGAGACGAGAGGAAAACAAGCTGTGTGCATGTATATGTGTGTGTTTGTGTGTTTGTGTGTACCACGAACTGCTGTACTATGCAACAACAGCAGGAGCAACAGCAGCAGCCACGACGAAGCCAGACTCTCTGTGCTGTGGCATTCAGCACGGACGGCGGGACGGCATTCTTCCAGTCGCTTAGCCACCGCGTGCCAACGACTTGGTCGTCTCTGCCACCACCGACCAACGGACGGACGTATAATGGCGTACAACGCTCACCGTAGGGCTATAAGAGAGCCGAACGAGCCGACAAAATTGAACCGAGAAATTTCATAATCATTCTTCGAGTTAACGCAGACCCTTCCTTCTACCTTTCTTTTTCACATTTTTATTTCCTTATGCTTTTTTTTCTTTCGTTTCATTTAATAAGACCCGATTTCGCCGCATTATTAGAACGGCGTAGGAATGGACCGAGAAGGAGAAAAAAATGACCACTTGACATCAGGATAATTATTTCAATGAATTTATATATTTTTTTTTATAATAAAATAGTATTTGTTTATATTCATGGAATACCAGCCAACTATTTAAATATGAATAACGGAAACAACAAAAATAACAAAATATAAAAAAGTCAAATGTATGCCATAGTGTACGAGTAATGAATACGAGAGTTATTCAATTATTTTTTACTACATAATTGCATTCGGCAGTAAATAATGCATTTATTCATTATTTACTGCACACTTCAGATGCACTTTTCTCCGGAATTAATTTTTCTTGTTTTCGCGAGACGATAAGAAAACCGGTTTTTAATAGTCGATAACCGACTGCGACGATGAGGCAATCGCCCTTAAACCAAACGCTTGTACTGTTTGTTAGATCGTCAATCGTGGCGCATAAAAGATATCGTAAAACGGATAACAGTCCCGAGATTTTCTTGTTTATTTTTTGCATTTTTTCCGCGGCTATCATAATAATATCACGTCATTCGACGGTGGCGTTTAAAAATCAAATCGACTGAAGTTGATGCTCAATATCACGCCTGTTCTCCATTGGTACGTTGTCGAGCCACGTTTGCTCCTACATAACTCTATTGTATAAAACACTTCTAGAATACACAGTTGATTAATCGATTCATTGTTCGCTGACTACGGGGAGTCTTGACACAGGTTCTTTCCCAAGTCGTATATATATATATATATATAGACATACGAAATGGTGATGCGACCGGAGAATTGTTTGTAACGGTTTAATATATTCAATAAATTTAGTTCGATTCGAATAAAAAGCATTCCGTTTGAACCAAATATATGCAATTCAAATTAAACCCGATCTTGATGCGAATTTTACAACAAATTTTTAAACTCTGAGTGCTAGTGGAATAAATTTCGCGTATGAAGAATAATATGTATATAATTTAATGCGAAAGAATGTCAACGACTGAAATAAAAATTTTAGGAGTAATATGAAAAAGCATCTATCCTCAGTGTAAACGGCTTGATTGGAACGAAGAGGGATAATGGTATTTGAAATGAATGAGGCACTGTTTAAAAACATAGAAACAGAGAATTTTATTCGTCAGTCATAATTTATATTTAAAAATCGTCATTTCGGACACAGGGTATTCGCATATCGTAGCAGTCGACGTAAATTACAAGATCTTACGCAGAGATTTTAAAACAGGGCAAGGGAATGAAAAAAATGGTAAATTTACCATAATCAATGACCACATAGTTTGAAAAATCTTTTTTGCGAATACCGGGCCACCCTGTTCCGTGCTTTCGTGAATTCTCCAATTAGTATTAATAGCGAAATAAATAAAACCATATACGCTACTTTACAAAGATTTATTCCTCACGATTTCTTATGGCCCGAGATTTTTTGGTGCGTTTTTCTCTCTCGTTCGAAACGTCCACGCTCTCACGAAAAAGACACCATGTTTTATAAAATTAGAAAAAAAAAACAAAATTTTGTTTCAATTCGCTGCTATCGATGACAACGAAAAATTCAAATGCGACAATATAAATGTATTAGGAAATGATATCACTACGAGCACGTGCGCTCGCTTGAAGCTACATACACGCAAATGTCATGGAATTTTAGTATCATTTTTTTTTCTAAATGTATAAGTACGTTTCGGATATGCATCTATGATCGGAAATTATTATATTTTCTTTTTCGCTTTACGAATTACGAGATCTAGATGACTGTCATTATTTTCGCGTCACTCTTTACTCGATACGTGTTTCGAAATCTTTGTCGTATATATCTATTTGTTAAATGACGTTTGCGGTATATATTTTATCGTGTAAAGATTAACACGACTATATTATTATACATTACTCTTTCTCTCTCCTGCAATTCGACGTTCGATATGTCACTAAACGTGTGAACAATTCGCAAATGACATTCACGAACAATGGGCAATTTGAGCGATATATTTTCCCGATAAACGTCAGTTGGCCCTTGTAGTACGGAATAATAGAAGTTAACTTTTTTTCACGAGTATTTACATTCATTTAGTCTATCTATTCAACTAACCACTCAAATTTACAATGAATTGAACAATATATATATGTATAGTTTTCACTTATTGGCACATTTCTTCGATCTCGAAGGTTGAATGAAAATGCACCTGAAGATGGACGCTCCTTTCGGTTTCTCACTTCGACGCCTTCGAATATTTATTTACAGACTTTATAGTGCCGTGCACATTTTTTAAATAGTTTAAAGATCGTCATCGAGTACACCATATCCCTGTTTCACAAGTAACGTACCTTTCCGCGACTATTTACACTCGACTTATACGTATTGCACCTTGCATCGACTACATCCATGCAAATTTAACACACTCACACATAGAAACGGGTGACGTACGGTTGATTGAGCGTTGTCCATCGAACACCGGGTCGATATTGCATATAAAGCCTCAAAACGTGGGGTTGATCGAAACAAAACAAAAATTCCTTGTTATTTATTTTTTATTTATTGTTTTTCATATGTGAACAGCCACTGTGCGCGAGCTAGTCGATGTTTGATTATTGTGTTGCCGTCGGACCGGTGGTGGTTGCCTTCTTTGTTGACTCGTTCTCTGATTATTCGGTACGTCTGGCAACGCGAATCTTAATTTTTCCCAAAATAATTTGTCGCCCCACTGCAAATACGTGTTCGTCTTGAGATAGAGTCTTATATCGGGATCGAGATCCCTCTGAGGTACGTCACCGACAAGCACCAAAATTAATCGACGTCTTCGATCTCGAAGTACCTGATGATGCGCCGATTTAAAGTCAAAACGACACCACTCCGATTTAATGAAATTTTCCGAAAGTACTATTATCGTTCTTCTCGATGATTCAACAGCCTGCACTATCGTGTCGGCGATAAAACTGCCAACGGGAAAGTCACGATAGTGCAGGCAAAGTTTGTACGATGGATTGCCCATCTCAAGACCAGGTGCGAGTTCTTCAGCGACAAATGCCTCGTCCTTAGAGCTATAACTAACAAATGCATCGAAGAGCTTATCCCTATCGTCACGATCGGTGTCGGTGTTTTTGTAAAATATGCGAACCCCAAAACGAGAGTGAAACCACACGCGAAATTCTTGTCTGAATATAAATGCGAGCATGCACAACAGCACGACAACGAGGAACGCAGCAAGTGTGGCTACAAGTAATGGCAGATAATCCTGCAATGCCTGACGCTCAATAATCGTCTTTGTGAGGTTTCCCTGTATTCCATTGTCGATGCTCGCTAGCCCCGTACAACTTGTCGCTAAATTCGTGTTGTTGCTGTCCGCCGAATTTGTCACAATCACGGAAAAACCGAATTCGTCGTCTCTGTACACTTCATCACCGAATGCCTCGAATTCCGTTACGTTAAGAACGCACCGTATTTTAGACACATCACTGACACGACTCACGGAAGCGCGAATCCACTCTCGATAAACTTGGAGATAATCACATTCGCACGACCACGGATTACGCGAGAGACTGACTTCGATTGAAGCCGGTAGCGACCAAACGGCCAATGTCGTCAGGTGATTTCCTTGAAGTCGAAGAACTCGGAGTGAGCGCAATGGTCTAAACGTGCTGTTACCCACACTCGCAATCTGGTTGTTATGAAGATATAGAGTCTTGAGGTTGTCCAAACCCTCAAACTCGTGACCTCGCAATTCGTGAATCCTATTGTCCTGTAAATGAAGATCTTCGAGATCTCTTAATCCATTAAATGATCGGTTTTGTACAATCTCAATATTGGAACCATTGAGAAAGAGAACCTTGAGTTTTTTTCGACCGATAAAAGCGTGACTCGCGATGATTCTCAAATCATTTCCATCGAGATAAAGACGCGTGGCATCCATTGGTATCTGTTCCGGTAACTTGTTGACATGGCCGCCTGCCGAGCAATCGACCACGTTAGCCGACCATGATTGGTCATGATAGCACGTACAATTCGCGGGACAGGTCATCTCGCAGTCGCAAGCGTCAAAGTCGCAGCAGTGGCATAGAGCAAAACAGTGAGCTTCGTATTTGCACAGAAACTGCGAATGGGATGCCTCGACGAGAGGCACGTACATCTGTTCCCTGTCGTACAGTAGTTGGCAATAGATACTCTCGAGATCCATCACTCTTGGCTGTATACGGGACTGGCTCTGCTTGTTGACGCGTTGCAGCCATTCCATCGTACAGTCGCAAAGATACTGGTTGTCACCGATATAAAACTCGGGTAACAGCTTGTCCGCTGGCACTGCACTTATACGTAACGCGTATGGTTCGAGATTCCTTATTCGATTGCCCTTCAAGTCGACTCGCGTCAAATTAGGCTTTTTGAAAAAAGCGTAACTCTGCACTTTTGAAATAAGATTATCGTTCAGTGCCAGGAGCTCGACACTCATTGGTATCGCGTTTCCCGTTATCTCCGTCAATTTGTTTTCACTCGCGTCAAAATAGCTCAACTGTAATTGCGTCTCGATCTCAAAGTAATTACCCAACTCACTGATTTCGTTCGAATGAATATCCAGCCACTGTAATCCAGTAGGTATCATCGCATAGTCAAACCACTTGAGTCTATTGTCACTAACGTTGAGCCACACGAGGTTTGGGAGATTTGTGAAAAGCCCTGCTATATCGGTCAGTTGATTACCGTCCAGGCGTATAGCTTGTAGATTGACGTTCTCATCGAAAGCACCGGGCTCTATATATTGTATGCGATTGCGCGACAGATTCAGTATCTTCAGCTCCTTAATCTTCTCAAAAATGCCTTTGGTTAGATTGCCAATATGATTTTCGGTCAAGCGAAGTCCGTAAAGCTGAGACACGTGATCGAAGGTGCCACTTGGTATCTCGGATATGAGATTTTCACCAAGATCGAGAGTTCGGAGAAGGGGCGTGGCTTTAAGGGCATCCGGCACAGCGGCTAGACGATTACCGTTAAGGTGTAAGTCTTGGAGAGACGAGGCGTTTCGCAACGAACTCGGATGAAGCCCGTTAAGCCTGTTATTATCCAAGGAGAGAAGACTGAGCACGTACAAACCACTGAGAGTGGTCGCGTCGATAACACTTAGCTGATTATCACTTAGTACGAGGGTGTGCAAATTGTACAGTGCAGAGAATGTGTTCTCCGGTAGGCTCTCGATAAGATTCTCTTGTAAACGTAAAATCTGAAGGCTGTAAAGATCGCGGAAAACAGCGGATTCTAAACGTCCAATACGATTGCCTGATAAGTCTAATACAACGAGACGCATGAGACCGGTAAACGTAGCTGCGTTGACCCACTCAGCCGTCAGTTCGTTCATCGACAAATCGAGCACGAGCAGCTGTTTGAGCTCGTTGAACAGACCGGGTGGCAGTACATTCAGCGTATTGTTTCGTAAATGAACCTCTTGAATGTCCCTCGCGTCGTTAAAGAGTTCCGGTGGCAGGCTCGTCAGACGATTGTCGCTCAAACGTAGTACAGCCAATGAGGATAGACCCTCAAACGCACGATCGGCCATAAAGACAATGGCGTTGCTGCGCAAGTCGAGACTTCGTAGTCTCGCGAGCCCTGAGAATGCCGCGGATGGTAGACTCTCGATGCTGTTGTTGCTGAGATCTAATTCTCTGAGACTGGAAACGCATCTCGCTTCGGCGTTGAAGTGGAAACTGGCAACTTCGCGAAGTCGATTTTTTGTTAAATTCAGCATTTCCAAGTTATGGAGAGAACACAGTGAACCCTCAGGCAAACTCCACATATTATTCTCTCCAAGATCGAGCCTCTCAAGTTGACTGAGCTCCTCGGTGAATGCACGAGCCGATATATCAAGCGCCATTGCTGACCAATCTGTATTGTGAGTCCTTACGGTGAGATTACGTAATTCTTTAAGTCCTTTGAAAGCATCGTCCGACAAATTACCGATTTTACAGTATTCTATAACGAGTTCTCGTAACTCTACGAGAGGTCTGAAACTTCCGCCGTTCAGAGAACTCTGATAGAACAGCGCATCGCTACATTCGAGCCTCAATCTTACCGTATGCTGAGGCTGTATAACACTAAAATTCGTATTCTCTAATTCACTGTTTATAGTCCTTAGACGACAGACGAGGGATACGTCGTCCTCGGCGTCGCCGGTCGCGACCCATTTGCACTCGTCGGGTGCCTTATACCTTAAGGCTTTGCTCAACGATGCACCGAGAACACCAAATATCGTTCCGAGCAGTATAGCGAAGAAAGCAGGCCTGCCCTGCATCTTTGTGCCTCTCTTATTATTCCATATACCCCGACTAACAGGGTAGGCGGATGGTGTTTATGATGGGTATGTAGTCACCAGGGGAAACCGGCTCAGGGCCACATCTTATTCATCGCTATCTCACATCGCTCATCACTCTTTTCTCCCCGCTTGCTTGCGCCTCGATACGCAACTGCACTGCACAGTCACTTGTTCAGCTTATATCCACAATAAAGATAATCCCATGGTTAATTTCCCGCAATAACTTAAATCCAACTCTGATCAAATTATGATACGTGCTTGAAAAGCGCGATGGATTTTTCGCGTATACTCTTGAAGCGATAAATAAAGAAAAACAATCAACAGATACACCAAGTATAGAACTATAATGATACACACGCGAGCACGACCGACCGCGAGATACAACGGTGTAATGAGCGGTAGACGTTGTGGCAAGAGCCACGGATCTCCGAGGACTGATCGCCAATGGATTGTTGAAGCAAAGCTGGGCCCGCTACTAGCCGATCCCGTCTCCCCTTCACTTCCTTCGTGATAGCCTTCTCTCTTCCTTTCTCTCTCGGCTCAGTGCCCTGGCTTCTTTTCTCCCCCCACCAGAGTATCGAGCCCCTACCTGGGCCTGCTGTCTTGGCGAGCCTATAAAAACAAGACAGGTACACTCTGCGGGCCCTTACAGTGGCTCTTCTCCTTTGGCTGCTTCTCCACTGGGTTCGTTCTTTCTTTCTCAGGCTCTTTGGCACGGCATATCCCATCGCATCCCATGGCGCGGTATCGCGGTATTCTTTCGCTGTGCTGTGAACAGACTGCTGCCGCTTCATCCGCTCGGATCTTATATTCTCCTTGTTGAGAAAATAGCCTCTTTCTCTTTCTCTCTCCCTTTTACGATCTCTTGTCATTCGCGAGATTCACGAAGTATACCGCCGGCATGTTTTGCCAAAGAAAACACCTTCGCCGCTGAACAGCAACCCTGCGAGCAGCCGCACGTTTACCCCATTGTCACGTGAACCTCGTCAATTTGACGATATAAAGCGTTTGCTTGAATCCCCTGTAAAAGCTTCCATCTCCACCCACGAGGGACCTGATAAACCACACTATGGTGATGACAATCAAAACATCGTGGAAGAGATGATCGCGTCATTGACCAGAAGAGGAAAAAAAACATCTGAATTATTTCTCCAAACAAGCTTGGTCTATTCGACAAGGGGCTTAAGGGATACACAATGGACATCTAGAGTGCTCGATGACCGCTAACGGGATCTCCTTTTTAACGCCTTGCGGCTACTTCCACTGTGGATATACATATAGGACAATCCATCTTAGTTCGACGAGACGACCTCGTCAATTTCGAATGCGACGAAATTTCTCTCCAATCACGGCTCAGCGATACTGTTGCTTTTTACTGTAGAAACAAGTTTCATTTTTCTCCCGTAAGCCTTGGTCCCAAGGTTGAATTTTCGATATAGGTAATGATTATTAATTTCAACAATAACAACTAATGATGTTCTGTTTCCTATAGCGAATTCACATTTTCGGTATACAATATTTTAAAACATTGAAAAAATATCCAAAAGAGTGAATAATATTTATTTCTGAAGTTGGTATACCTGCCCTCGATTAATGGAAAAAATGGTTGTAATTTAATTAAAAAATCCTTTGAAATAGACGAGTCTTGTTGTAATTGAAATTTCAATGGAAGCTTACAATTTTGATAACGATTTTTTCAATAAATCGGAAGTAGTGAGATTCGCATTTTCCGAAGGCTGATCAAAATAAATTAGATTCTTTGTATATCGTTCTATAACTAACCACGTTAGTTCAGTCATGACAGAACTCCCTAGTGCTATACTGTAATCTATTTACTCGCGAATCAAAGATTAATAAAGGTACATGGTGGTGCTTTGTCTCTTTGTCATATAACATGAACGCCGATTCGGATTATAAAACGAGTGTTGCTATTTGCCTCTCTTTTTTTCTTTCGCGTTACTCATCTATGTGTCTCACTCAGTGGGGAATGAGCCTCCACTTCAGTTTTAACGCCCTCCTCGCTTCCCGCTAGGATACTGACTCATTGAGTGGGTGACCGCAGGATATGAGAGTTATCAATTATTTATCATCGGTGAGTTATTTACGAGACGATGTAGCCAGAGTGCGCCGGTGCAAAAGCAAGAGGACCGCATCTCTGTATCGGTTAAATCGAGCTGGTTCTGGGGTCCCAATGTAATATGTTCTTTCAGATGAGAGTTTGGTCGTGTCAGAGGGAAGTTGGCTAGCACATTCTCCTCGAGTGAATCCAATAAGCATTCGCACTTGGGGTGTGAAACGATCAGGCGAGTTGTATTAGCGTGACTGCGACTGAGACTGGTCCTATTGCGGGTAACTTTAAGAGAGCGCCGTTAAGTGGTCCCCCATGGTGCCGGGCTACCCCCTGTCAAGAATGGTCTCTTAACAGCGAGCGTTCGCCCATTCGCATCGTGTTATTCTCACATTTTGAGTTTAGCTATCCGAGAGCCAGTATGCTAAAATGGGTCAGACCACTGCACAATTCACAGACTGATTGTTCTAAATACGCAGTGGGGGTTTTTCATCTTACAATACTCTTCACCCTTCTCTCACATAAAATCCTGGCTCACCGGCTAATTATGCACTCCAAAGTGTTTTGCCGCTTTGCTATTGATTGTTATTATAAAAATAACGTTGCCACGAGGCCATGAGGCTCCGACTCATCGAATATTTCAGTTCGTTTTTATCCCCACTCCATCAACACCACCTATGGCCCATACGCAAGGATATGATACGGTCCAATATTAGAAACGTAGTGAAAGAAAAAAGGATGGAGGGTTTGATAAAAAATTGCCATGACTGCATGCTGGTCGCGGCACTTTAATTTTATAAAGACTCTACCCCGCGCGTTATTTCGGCTCTTCTTCGTATGATTTTTTTCAGTATCTCGTTCCTCTCTCTCGTTCTCCGTCGAGACGAAGCGAATTCTCTCGGAGCGCCTCGAAGCGAACATTAAGATTCGTCGACGTTTTCTCTCACCTGCTAGGGACATTTATTTCATGACTTCTTGTCACACGTCCGGGGTTCACATTAGTTTCATATATTTTCCCCATGTATGCGAGAGCTACCTGACTGAATAAATTATCGGGAGAGAGTAGCATCGTCCATACGTCGTACTGTTCCGTGGATACCTATCCTCACGATCTCCCTCATGCGTTAGAGAAATATCGAATTAATTCTCGTCGAGACACGAGCGATTTTTTATTCAATTGAAAAAGTAAACACTCAGCTGCAAATGAATATGTGTACTTGGTTGAATTTAAATGTTTGTCATCACAAGTATTTAATACAATATTATGCTGAATACGAGTTGAGGAAAATTTATGATGTTGTGGTTTATCCAGTAAATTGAAGCAAGTTGAAAAGCAAAGAGGCTCTTAATGAGCAAACATCCGAAGAACAAGCCATCGCAAGGTTCGTTAATAATCATTTAACATTTAATCAGTATGTTGCTGACTCGTCGAGTGAACCAGGGCAATGGCCATATGGTGTGTAGTACACCACGTAAAACGGAGCAACTTTTCTGAGGAAAATAATGAAGGATCGGTGGATAAAAAGGCATCGCATGCCGAGACTGCTTTCTCACCATCCATATATACATACACTTCTCTTTCTCGCTCGTTCCTCTCTACGAGGTATACGCGCGGGGTGCCCTCGTGTTTCTTGGGATAAGGGCTCCCTCCATCGTCCCTCGGGTATATGAACCGTTGATTATACCATACCAAGTCATAATTACATACGTTCATGGGTACGTACACGCACTGCGCTGTTGCTGTTGCTGCTGTACTGCTTCTAGCGGAAAGCAGGCAACGTTCACTTTGCTGTACGAGCCCTTGCATCTATATACTATGTTACCATACACTACATTACATGTTGTACCAGCCGGCACTAATTTCGTCGTTGGAAAACAACAAAGAAATCTGCAGATACGTAGCATTTAATGGGGTATTATCTACCGGCTCAATGTACAAAACCAACCGGAGAGTTTTCCTCTTGTAAAATTTTCACGAAACGTGGTGGTTGTCATCCTGGAAGTACCTTTTACGTAGCAGTGCTTGATCTGCGGCGTCATGCCTCGACCACCGTGCACATTCCATCCTAAGAGACCGTA
>OZ022415.1:43596764-43636764 GCA_963989365.1 Rhimphoctona megacephalus | reverse complement strand
GCTGATTTCCATTGACATGAATTTCATTCATGCCTAACAGGATCAGTCTCCGGTGTCTTTGGAAGCTGCAACGAATGATATTCCAATTTTGTTTGTTAGTTTATTTCTAACGGTTTAACAGTGAGAAATGTAGTTTTTTTCCCTTTTATTACCTCAAGACGAGGTAGACGTCGAAGTGTCGAGCGTTCGGTTGAGCAGATAGCAGAAGGTAATAAGATCGGATCTTCCTGGGTCTGAGGGTCTTTGCTATAGATATGCCGGTTGTAATGCTGTCTTTATATAGATATATAAAGTACCACTAGAGATCACGTCAACAGTAACGTGGCAGGATCAAGCCGTCTGTTCACAGCGATTCTGAGTAGACTCAAGCGTGACACATCGCTCGAGATAAAATTGTGGAGTGAAGTACTAATGCACGCGTCTGTCTGTACGGCTTCACCGCTATGTGGCATATACACATTTATATCAATATATAAATATCCGCACACGCACACTTACGTATATATATGTATGCAATACGTAATATTACTGGTCGAATGTCTCCTTCGAAATGGCGGCTACTCGATTATCAAAAGGATTCCAGAGACATTCGTAACACTTAAGAAAGGTGTTACATTTACCTGGGCGCACAAGATATACCAGCGCAGTTGCACTTTTCCTACATGTTTAACAGTTATTTGTCGGAAAGTCGAGAATATACGAGATAAAATAACGAGAGCACGCGTTTCGAGGTCCCTCACGAGCAAGCTGCTGCATCATACGAGTTTAAATTCTTAGTATGATTACGTTGTACTTGTATCTGAAGTAAGCTTGTATAACGTTAGTGTTTAACCATAGCGCAAATTGTTGTTTATATATTCATCGGATACTAAAGCACACATATAGACACTGGTGTTATTCGATATATGATACTCTAGAAAAGCAGAACCACGATGAAATACAGAAATGTGTGACTATAAACGATGTATACAGCGGTTTCTTTAGCACCTGCTCGCTCACTCGAGAAGGTAATTTAGTATAGTCTTATGTGTATATGCTGTATACAAACGTACCTATATGTATGTATTACACACATTTATATTTCCTCTAAAGATTGAGATAAAAATGTGTGACCGCACGATTCAGAGAGCGCGTTCAACTATAACGCCATTGCAGCTGTTGCGTGAATCCCAGAGTAATGTATACGTGTATAAATTTTATACACATGTTTATATATATATATATATATATATATATATATATATATATATACATATACATGTGTTTATATTTATATGGTATCAAGATTACTCGAGATGACGAAATTCTCGTGCTCTCGTAGATCTTAGAGAAAGTAGTACAAAATTGTGGAATTTATGATATCTCAGCTTAGAATCCAATCTCATCAAGTCATATATGTGCTCATCCAAAATCTGGCATTTATTATACTGGAGTAACAACTATTATGCACCTTGGTGTTATAAAAAAAAAATTATATACAATTTATCACAGTCATGAAAATAATAAAACTTGTGGAAGTTTTTTTTCCATTAATTAGAGATTGTTGGATAGAATTTTTATTCTTAAGGAATATTTCTATTGTTCAATGATATTTTGTTATTCCGGATGGAAATAATTTTAGTTGAATTCTTTATTTATACTCGTTTCAATTTGAAATTCTCATGTTTCTCTCTTTTTTATTTAATTTATTTAAAATGTGATCGTTCAGCGAAAAATGTATGGCTTCATTCTTGAGTAGTATTATTCAATTTAATATTTTCATTATTCAATGATATTCAAACATAATGAGATATGGTATCGGTTTCTTTTTAATTTGGATTATACTCGTTCGAATAGGATAATACGAATGTTACAATGTTCTTCCTGTTTCATTCCCATTATAAAATTAGAGATTTTTCGGTAAAATTTTGGCTTTCAATAAATATTTTAATTATTCAACAATATTTGATTACGCTGGAGGAAAATAATTTCAATAATATCCTTTCTTTTTTATTCAAATAATAATAATAATACCTCGCTCGGTTCGAAATTCCTAATCTTATGACGCCTCGAGTCAATGTGAAAAGCCATAGCAATAAAATTTAGCTGTTATATGGCATTGATATTTTTCCACAAAGGCTTCATCTCCTCGGCAAAGCTCAAATGCGATCATCTAAACTTTCCTTGTCTATTGACTGGAGTCAAATATAACGACTCGGATTGTAATCTTGAACGTCGTAAGGGATGTGTGTGCGTGATGCGTGAGACCACACAAGCCCATACTTGAAACAACAACGCTGTGAGAAACTAGAAAATCGGTTCGCGTGCACGTTCCGGCACCCAATACGACTCTAGTATGCCTATATCGGTAAACTTTTATGACCTTCGTAAGCCTCGCAGGAACACGCGAAGAGAACTTGAGGTATTTTTATGCCGATCTCTCGAGTATTTTCGTATGTTCTCCGAACCAGTCGAAGAGCCGGCAACCATCAATCCTTCTACACCATCAAAAAAAAATCACGCCCGTAGTATTTTTCCGAAAAGTAAACCATATCATCGAACTTGAATTCCATGTTAAACTGGAACAAGAGACTGATCAAGTTAGTCTGCTATTTGAGACTACAAAAGTGTTGTCCATGCATGTATGTTTTCATGTAAATTGATTAAAAAAATATTGTTAATAACAGAAAATAGAAATTAAGTCCTTTTATTTATCAAATTGTTTAATTTCGAATATTCTTCCTAGCCAAGCTTTTTATTTTATTGTAAACAAAGAAAAAATATGAAAGTATTTTTAATTCTTTACTCGCATCTGGGCACATTCAGTATATTTATTTTAATACACGCTATTCAGACATGCCGTTTTCTCCGTCTAAAAAAACAGATCAGCAAATTATATATATTTTGCCAAAAAAATGTATTCGTATTTTTTAAAGCTTTAATTTCAATGTAAATGCTAAAAGTTTGCATTGCTTTGTTTGCAGTTTTCCACGAAAATATACATTAGTAATTAATAATCCAACCGCCAATAACTTAATTGCGCTCTACAATTATTACATATAATAAAAAAAAATCGGGTATTAATGAGAAAGCATTCGTATGAATGAAATATCAGACCAATGCGATAGTGAATTCGGGACATGAGAGAAGCCTTGGTAGATAATCCGACCGGTTAGAATGGGGTAAATATGGGAAAAACGTGCATGAGTAAGATGGAATATAATATAATATAAATATGTATACATATATGTCTACTCGCTATATTATAGAATATAAGCGATAGGGCGTTTAGCCCTATGGATTGCGGGCCAAAGGCTGTCTTTCCTCTCTCACGCGGTATCATATGGCGCGCGCGTGCATTTCGAAGCGAAGATGGCTCAACTCTCGGCTCCGAGAGCTGAGGGTCTCGACTTTCCTCTCTCGCGCGCAGAACCGCAGCTCGTTAAAAAGTTGCTTGACCGGTTGGGCGCTCTCGGAGCTGACTTTCTGTGGTCTACGACCCGACACCCAACACACGGCTCCGGATACAACACACCGACGAACATTATCAGACTCTTTTCGCTCCTTCTCTCTTCTCCACTCTTATTCCCTTTTCGTTCCTTCTCTCTTCTCCACTCTTATTCCCTTTTCCTCCTTCACCTCCTCCTCCTCCTCTTATTTCCTCCTCCTCCTCTTTCTTCTCTTCTTCTTCTTCTTCTTCTTCGTCTTGTCTTTTGAGACTGCGTACTCTTCGGCCACTCGCGCATACATCTCGTCGCGTCGAGAACCTCTTTCCCCTTCTTTCCTTATGGACCATCGCGTTACCCCCTCTTTTCAGCCTTCAACTTGCCTTCTTTTTTTGATTTCTCCTTCACCGGCATTCGACTTTCGGCTCTCTCAATTGAAATACGGGCGTGCCACACACGCATGAACAGCATAGAACTCTTCTTCTTCCTCTCTTATTCTCCTTCTTTTTCCTCTTCTTCGTTTGCCTCTTCGTCGCTGGTCCTCTGCTTCGTTATCCTTCGCTTTTTATTCTTCTACTTCTTTCCAACGTTTTTGTCCTTCTCTCTGTCTTTTCTTGATTTCATCCTGGCTTTGCTTCCTACTTGCGATCATCGAACCTCCCTTCTACCTTTCGTCTCCTTTTCTTTCTTTCCTCTCATATACTTCTCTCCGGCAATCTCTTCTTTCCACTGTCTTTTTTCTCTTATTTTTTCACTTGTACGATATTTCTTTTTCACTTTCTCTTTTATTTTATCTCTTTTTTCTCTCTGACTTCATACCACAACTAGCCATTTTCTCTATTCATTTTTTTCTCATCCCTTTACTTTACCATCAAGCACTCTTGTGAGGGAACACTCCTCGCCAGGAAATCTGCATGAACCCGGAATACTTTGAATATGCGTGAAAACTCCAGAGTACACCGCATCAAAATTATCCACTCGGAGAAACCCTTTTCCTCTGACTCTTGCTGAAACTCCCATTCTATATATACTCCATTCCATATCGTCTTCTCAGTCCCACGTGTCACCAGAATGCTTTTTTCCTTACCAAGTTTTGCCGAGAATCGTGAGTGCCAAAACGTGTCCGTTTGCGATTAGCCTCCGCAAAAGAGAACTTCACCGGTTATTTCCACCAGAATCAAATCGCTCTCTCGAGTGTACGAAAGGAACTCTCATTTCACGAATCTCCCAGATTATCTGTACTTTTGGTATCTCAAAGTTGAGTGTATGTATTCCTGCGAATATAAAACAGGTGAAATATTTTACTTTATTTTCTTTAATCTGAGACTTTACGTATTTCAAATTGCGTGTGTTATTTTATTACAGTCTGCGACGAATATCATGATTCAAATGTTATTGCCGTTTAGTAGACAAAAACAAACAACTGTTTTGCATTTGCTGAATTAAAGCGAACGACTGTTTTGTAAATATCCAACCTAACGCACCGTACAAAGTATTTATTATTACAACCAACGAGTAAAAGATTAAACGCAACGTAGGTTCGGGTGGAAAAAAATGGTAGGTATCTACGCTACTCACACCACTCTTGTATGTGACAGACCGCTTTATTGCCATCTCCGAGCTTCGTGCACGCGTTGTTGCCTTGTATCAACTTGACCCCGAAGAACCTCAGTGTTACTCCGTGCCCGTGGCTACGCAAAAAATGACGTACGCAATCTGCGAAACTATCTTATGGACCTTTGTATCCCGGTGCTCGCGCAGCTTCTCCCTTCCAAGCTTTGTGAGTTAGCGGGTTCCTACGTATTCCTGTATATTATAATGAACAGCCCAATAATAACAATACATTGCTGCGTAGAATTAACGACATGAGCACATCAAAGCTCATGAGCTCGCGTGGATATAGTCTTTCGAAGAAATATTATCTTAACTTCCAAATGAGAGTCATTCGACAAAATTCAAATGAATTTTCATGGAACGATCATTTAAACATTTAATTTTTTAAATGATTAATTTTGCATAAAAAATAACCTTTAATTAAGCGATAAGATTTATAAAGTAAATTTCACACTAAAATTCACGTTGAAAATTATGATAACGAGATACACTTGACCGGAGGGAGAAGCTTAAAAATTAAATTTATTACGATTGATCATTTTTCTCTTAATTTGAAACATACTGAAATTCAAGTGCAATATGTAATATGACAGTTAATTAAAAAAAAAAAAACAGAAGTGCTAAAATTTTGTCCGTGTCATACAATAAACCTTTTTGTGACGTTTGGTTAAATATAACCATATATATTTCTTATCGACATCAAATAATGAACTGCATCGTACAACTTTACTTATTACACACAATTTTTTAACATTACATTTAGACATTTTCGTGAATGTCTAAATTCACTAGGTAGGTAATCTGGGGATATTTCTGATAACAAGGGCAATTTACTTTATTTCCATTGACATTCAAATTAATTTGAATAATAAACTTGGGAATTTGGTATTTTCCTTTGTTTTTATGACTTTTAAGGTATTTTTTTTAGATATAAATCTTTCAGCGTATAAAATAATTAAATTAATATCCACATTTGACTAAGTTAGCTTCAGCGAGTGTCGTGTTTTCTTCGTAAAAACACTGCAACTCTCATAAATTAATTTCAATAGGAAATTCCAACATTAAAACTGAATACTCATTTTTTGCACGAAAAAAGCTCGCTTTGCGCAGCTATTTCTTTGAAAAGAAGCCATTTTTATTGTAATCTATAGGAGTCGGACGTACCAAAACCAAAGGGAACACAAACAATTCAGTCCATCGATAAAATCGGGGTTAATGGGCCCTGATCGGTTTTCGGATAAGAGCGTGAAAAAAGCATACATTATCCTTTATATATACGGAAAAAATGGGAAATAAAAAATAATAGGGCGACGAGAGGTTAAGAGGTCTGCTCGAAATGAATATTGGAAAGCACTCAGCAGGCAGGGATATAACGTTGCACGCGCATCATTATCGAGAATGTGGAATGGCAGATCTTGCTCGATAGCACTAGAAAAGGCAGCAGCTGGGCATGCACTTGGATTATCTCTCGTAATGATCGAGATACGTAGAAAAACATGAGCCCCGTATACATATATATACATAACCAGAAGCATTTTTGAGCTTGTACGTATATGCATGGAGGAGAAATAGTACAAGTAAGACCGGACCTTATTCGGGTGGTCCGGAGATGCGTAGCACGAAAACTCTAATTAAATTCTTTGAAATTTGGAAGCTTTCATAATTAGACGAAATAAGATTTTTGGGCATCCCAGAGGGACATCTTGAGATTTCAAATATACCCATAAATAACGAAGCTACGAAGAAAAAATTAACGAATATTGTCTTCTGATAAATTTAACTATATTCCGTTGCTGCATTAAATCACTAAATATTTTTTACATATTAACCCGTCAGCAGACGCGCTATGAGACTTTTTCTCACACTTATATTAAAACGACGATTACTCGAAAATTTCAAACGGCATAAGCATTTGAAATTTTTTCTATTTTCACCAAATTTATTCTTCTGTATGATAGAAGAGTTAAAAATTTTTTTTGAATTTTTGTTTCTCAATTTTTTTAATTATTATGTTTTCGCTTATAGTGTCAATTATCGTTGTATTTATGGTTTTTTTTTAAATAAAAATGTTTAATAGCCACAATCACTGTAGCGAAATTGTTTTCAAGTTCCTATTTATCAAATTAAGTGCTTGAAGCTATACATGTGAGAAAATCTCTGATCGCGCGCCTAATGTTTAAAGTGTACGTAGCGCGCCTGCTGATGGATTAATAATTTAAGACAATTCAGCCATTCAGCCATACCTTTCTGTTGGTCGTCATAAATGCATTTGAAACTCGAAATGACCAATCGCTTTATTTCATAAAGTACCTCAAGTCAATTCTGCATGATATAACATTGTGTCTAAAATGATTTACATAGTCTTATATAAATATTCAAGTTATCAAATCTTATTTTCCCATGTACACCAGAAGATCCATTTGTCTTAAATTTGAACGATTAAAGTGGATAAACTAGACGCTCATTTTTCTCTTGCTCGTTGTCTAATGACGGTGGTAAGTTGATGGCGTCTCAAGCGGTTGGACTGCGTTCTGCTGTTGGTACACCGGCAGGAAAGTTCTATATAGCAAGAAGAGTCGTGAAGATGGAAATGAGAAGACAAGACAAACGCCATGGAGAGCTAGAAAACGAGGCAAACTATGGTTTCGAGTAACGATCTCAGGACCATCCTAGATCTTAAACTCACGCTCTGGAATATTAGTGAAGAAAACACGTCATATAAGAAGGCCATGAATCAGTGTTGTAATTGTATTTTTTTTTCGAAAGAACCATCAATTAACTCGATGCTTCAAAAGACACATTTTTTTATGCATAAAAATAATACTTTTGGCAATTAATCTTCATATTTTATTGAAAAATGAATGGTGACAAGCCAGCGGGAAGGTCACGTAATTCTGAAAAACTTGGCCTGCGATTCCGAGTTAAAAATCAGCGTGACTGAATTTTTTGTTAGCCTTCCAGAAAAACTGTGGCACATGACTATCAAAATTTTAATGTTGAATAAGATGGCTCGATTGCCCTCAAGAGTTGAAACAGCAAGTGTGTTGCTTTATTAACCCATAATGCAGCGACTTTGAACAGTCACGGATTTAGATGAGAAGATTAGCGAAAGATGTGTACCTTCGAAAATTTGGCACACTGGGCGAATAAAATAAGGTGTTAGAGAGGGGATAATGATTCGCATAGGCTTTGGTAGGAGGAGGAAGAGCAGGTGACGATACTTTTTCGATAGGCATGTCAGTCGGTGGGCTCGTCTCCGTAACGAATTGTTAACAGAAACTGGATTACCGAGGAGGAAAGAGAGAAAAATGTTGAACGAAAAAAATTGAATACAAAAAAAAGAACACAACAGAAGCAAGATCAAACGGAAACGTGACCATTAGCGAGGGAGAAGTGGACAAAAACTGGGATTGGTTGCCAGGGTAACGTACATATAGCGCTGGCAAGTAGAGAAAGAGAGAATCAGAAACAGCAGTAGAAGGCTACTCATCTCTCGAGCGTCACGGGATCTTCTTCGTTGCTCCTGGGCGATTCTCTTTTTCCTTTCAGTCGCACACGTCGCACGATCTTCTTGCAAGAACACAACAGCAACGAGGAGAGGACTCATTCTCTCGTCGTATTCTCTTGTTGTTACGCCGGTTCGACTATATTGGGTGATGTGTGCTATTACGAAGTGGAGATAACTCCCAGGGAAAGATCGAAAGATTGACGAGGAGCTGGACATGTTAGCTAAAACGAGAGAGAAAGAATGAGAGAGGGACAGATCGATAAAAAGACAGAGGGGCAAAGGGAAAAAACCTGGTGCAGTGCCGTCCTATTAATCGAAGATGCACTCAGGAGTAAGGGGTGGACAACGAAGGGGACAAGAGGAGAGAACCTCGGAGCGAGATCGCAAAAACCATACCAACGTGATGTACCATTCGCGATCGAGAATCTATACACATTGGTGAAGCTCTCGCGACGAGAAGTCCGCGAGTTCAGGTCTCAGCCCTTGCTTATTTGCACAGGACCACTATATATATGTATAAGTATATGTATAAGGATATATATATACATATAGTTATTTTACGCGTTATATATACATATACTTACGTACTACGCAACCTTCGCGGTTCTAATATACGGCTTCGAATCCTCGGAACTAAATGGCTGGCCACGCTGACTTCAACGCCACTCGACAAAGCGGACGATCTCTCGAGTCAACTGGAAACGCCACGATTAACATACGACACGTCCATCTGCAAGGCGAAACATGGCTCTCTGCGCGTTCGCCAGAGAAACAGAGAGAGAAAAGCATCTTTTACTTCCCTCGAAGAGTACAGCCTTGTATCTTTCTTGTCCCTCCTAATACATATATCCATATATGTGTGTGCGTGTGGATACATTCCCTTGTATGTATTAACGGCTCGTAGGAGTTTGAGCATCGGGCGACGCGCGCGAGAGATGCACCGGAATACTGCGACATCATCTTGTACGGGAGTGGCAAGCGTCAACGCTCACCCCATGGGGAAAAACGAGAAAAAGCATAATAAAATACATTGGAATGTTTGTTCACGAACGAGAGAAATCACTCGTTTCGTTCATATACACGCACTGTTGTCCTAAACGTTTTACAGATTTTTTTTCTCGAAATGCAGAAATCGTTTCTAAACTTCGTTGATTTATGCTAATCGTCCGCCAGATATTTATTACTCTTTTTTTCGTAAAAACACACATACATATATTAAGTACTAAGAAAATATTTTTGCCATCTACGCTCGATGATTTTCGTTGAATATTGATGTGCAAATCAATCCAATTTTTGTCTTGTTTTTTTTTTCTTTCTTCTTTTTACATCGACTCCTGGCCCGGAAATTTCTGATTCTTACTTGGACTATCTGCCAAATATTTTACTCGAGGAACCCACAAAAGTTTGTCCAAATGTCCACGCGACTCGCCGTTCTTCTCAACAGAACCCTTTCGTCTCTTCGACCAAAATGCGTGATTCATGTCCCATTGTTTGCCAGATTATGACGTCGTTCCGAACCGTGTTATGCTAATGATGTAACAAGCCTAACAAACTGACAAAGTCAAAGACACGCGTGTGCACACGTCTTCACCGAATAATGCAACATCCCGTGAAAAGATTTACAAAAGGCCCAGTATCGACCTAGTATTGCGCCAGCTATGGTCGACAACTGGACAGGCGTTGTCGCCAACATTGGGTTAATTCCGTAATGTTACTCTGGTCCTATGACTGGTGAAGAGCGTTGGTACACAAACTGGTCCAGCATCGGCCCAGCGTCGGCTTTTATTTTTAGATTATTTAATTACTGTTAATGAAATGTTAATGATGATTATTTGGAGATACATAAAAATATTAATTATCATCAAGTATATGTAAAAAAACCGTATAAACTAACTACTTTCATATTTATTCGGGTTAAATATTTGCTGCCTGAGTGCCTATCGAACTGCCGAACTACATACGACTTTCCTACCTCATGTCTATCTGGCTAACTTGGGACCCTAACCACTACACTATCGCCTACTTCGGAATTCATAAAATGTAATTCTTTGAGTAAGCTGCTTGAGACTCCAATAAGATAAAACAAACAAAAAATTGCATTACTATAGAAACGTGTATGTATGTAGATGATTTCCGAGGTCGTCCGTATGGATTGAAGCCGGAAAAATGTCAGCTTTTTTAAATTCTGTATTCAAAATTCGTCAGCTTTTTCCGAATCTGTAGTCAAAGGAGGAAGATTTAAAGGAGAGGATTCAATATAGTGTATCCATGATGGCAAAACATCAATTTTTATAGAAATCATTAGTCTTGTAGAATAATGTCAAAATATCAAGATATCTGTCTAATAACGTTTGGTTTCTTATACTTATACCAATTAGCGTGAGAATAGTTTTTAATAATTGAACCTCATGTCTCTAAAAATATATAGCAATGGACAATAAATTAAAACGATTATCATTGCGGCCACGGAGTGGGATCATGCACGGCCGACGTCCAAAGTCCAACGCTGGCCCAGCACCAACAGTTCGTTATCGGCCTAAATTTACATTGAGCCTGCCCTAGACAACATAATAAACAGCATTGATTCATAGGCAGTGCGATTGTCTCTGGCGTATGATTGATGCCCGATTAGAACCCGATTATGGCCCAGCATTGGTAGTTTGTTGCATACCGATATTTAATCTGGCCATAGGCTAAATACAGCAGCAAACAGCATCAAGAATACGTCGAGAGTAAGATTGGGCATCAACAGTTATTCGCCATTCAGAGCCCAATGCTGGCCATGAACTAGTAGTTTGTTGTATGCCGATATGTAAATTCAACTTACGCTGAACAGCATCAAACATGCATGGCTTAAGCTCAGCGTAACCGTCTGTCGCCTACTGTTGGCTGCTGTTCAAATTACGCTACTGGGCCAGAATTGGCATTTCGTTATACGTTTATGCTCAATTTTAACATGAGGAATAAGATCGACTGCGCACCGGCGCTACTGTTGGACGCCAATAGTTTGGCAGCCAGTGTTGTCCCGAGCGCTGGCCGTATAAAAATAGACATCGCTTATTTTTCACGGGATATCCTCCAGATTTTTCTGATCTTCGACGTCTTCCCCATTTCAACCTGAGGAGATCTTTACATTTTTATGCATTAGTTTAATATTCATTGCAACCTACGTCAAGGTTCACGATTGTTATTCTCCTCTTTAATCGAAGAACCCTGTTGGGATGAGAAAATTGAAATGCGACTCATGATACACATATCCTAGTATTAAATATTTAATAAAACGAATGCTCGAGATAATATGAATGAATATTTTTCCTGTGGTGTGCAAAAAGGGGGGGGGATGAATTTAGTTAAAATGATTAAAAAATAATAATTTAAAGATTATTCTCCCAAATGTTCTTCTTATTTAATCAATTTAATAAATTAAATTCTTCTGATTTTCTGAAAAAAGAAAATAATTCACCAACGGAGAACTACAATTTCAAGAGTCATTCTTAATTTGTCGGAAAAGTCTGAATTTGTCCTATTTCTTTTCAATAACTCGACACAAAAGGACTTTCAATAATTTGTCAAAAGAACTTTATCATAGCCGCAGTTTAGCCTGTAAACGTAAAATTTCATGAATATCCAAGCACCTCTTGAATGTAGGACATGACCAAAATAATATTGAGCAAAGCACTCTCCAAGATTTTGGCTCTTCTTCTACCTTATAGCCGCTTATGAAAATCTCCTATACTGAAGCTTAGAGATTTCGCTTCTACTCCACTCGGAATTGCGCAGTAGAGCTACTTGGATATGAACAGACACCCTACACCGCGTATCTATCTATATAGAAAACTTCATCTCTCTCTCTCTCTCTCTCTCTCTCTCTCTCTCTCTCTCTCTCTCTCTCTCTCTCTCTCTCTCTCTCTCTCTCTCTATCTCTCTCTCTCTTTCTCTCTCTTCCATTACCCTCTTCCCTTTGACCCTGAGAAGCTGAGGGTGCTAAAAGCTTTGCATCCACAACCCATATCTACTCACTCTCACAGACATTGCCCCATCTAATAACTCCCGTTCATCGTACTAATTAATTTACATTCAAATTCAATTTTCCTAAATTGAACGATTTCGCACATAACGAAGTAACCGAAATTATGGGATCATTAATATATATGTTTAGTTATAGAATAATGGTGAGATAATTACCATCAATCACTCGCACGTTCTCACGATTTTTTCCATTATACATTAGGTCTAATATAAATATTTTATTAAGGAAATAAAAATAATTTGACAGAAATAAGATTACAGAACTATTATTTTCTGAATAATATGGATGAAATATAAAAACGCATTCATAAAACTCGCAATACAATAAATGATGTTTTTTTTTGTTGCAGGTGAGTTGCATTCTCTAGTCCAACCAAAATCATCACTTTTCTGAGTAAGTTCCTTTCCAATTCTTTCATCAATTGACCATTAAAGTACATCATCCGTTATTGTTCTCACAAGCCAAAAGATTGTCAAGTAAGAAGAGATGGGAAGGGGAAGAAAAGTGGACGGAAAAAAATCATTATATGCGTTCTCTTTGGGAAGAAATTCGGCGTAAGTTTACGGATCCCGTGTGCCACCGGAGACGTGAATAATGGATTCGAAACTTGTTTTATAAACTCATTACTGTGCCTGGTGGAATGGTAGTTGGTTGTAAGAGATCGTGGCTCAGAGATCACGAGTGCCTGCTGGTTCTTTTGCTTGCTCTCTCGCTCGTTGATTCATTCGTGTGCTGTTTATTGTATCTATGTATATGTGTGTGGTTATATTTGTGGCAGCAGGTCCCCCGAACTTTTGGGAGACATAGCATGGAACTTGAGAAAGGGAAAAAAAGAATGAGTGAGAGGGGGGGGGGGGAGATTCTTAGGAAGGTTCCTCACTCGATTGTATCTCTTCTCCTTTCCGAAATGTTCATCGGGAATGTGGCCGGATTTATTGCGTCTCGGGTGTCTTAAATATCATTAAACCCGTTTATCAGCTATCTGCGAATCTATCGTGGCTTGGAGGGACTCTCTCAGCATAGTCCCTGCAGGATCTTTCTCTCGCTACCAGCGACAAACCAACACCAACCAAGGCACATCGGTGTCAGAGAAACCGAGATCTCTCAAAGTGCCGGTTGGATATAGCATAGAGCGAGAAAAAGATGGAGATAGTGACTTCTCACACCCAATAAAAGTCAAAAGGGAGAATATTCCTTCCCCCCCCCCCCTCCCTCCCACCTGCCTCTATCCCTGCTGTCGCGCTGCCACCCTCTGAAATTACATACAAGATTTCGTGGCATCTTTCGGGTAGAATTAAGCCGATATAATTGCTCGTTGATGAAGGCCCCTGCGCCGTACATATATATGTATGTATTTAAACTCATATATATACATATATATCTCGTTATTCAACTCGTATTCGCACGGATAATGTTAAAATAATGTCCGCTATATTACACGAATTCGCACCGCAGGACTCCTTTCTCCCTCTTCCTCTCTCTTTGATTACGATATATACTCGGATCTGTACATAGCGGTACGCGGCTCTTCCAGATTATATCGTCGTTATTGTCACCATGCATTCACTTACTTTCGACCAGACATTTAATTAAATTGTCTTTACGAAAATTTTATTTTCTCTCTTTCGTTCCCGCTCGTTAAAACATTGACGGGTCTTTTTCTCGCTCCTTGGAATGATGCCGTTACTTTGACTGCAAAGATTGCTATGCTCGTGCTTTTAGGTCGTCTCCCATTAAATTTGTTGAATGGTAATTTTTTATAATTGTTGATAATTTTTTTTTCGTTAAATATCTTAGATATCATTAAATCCGTGTGATGTTTATTTTTTTGAATTGTTGATAATGTTTTTCTTCTGTTCCAATGTTATCGAAACATAAAGACGAACGCGATGTTCTCAGTTTTTATTTTTTGAGAAATCATTTAGTTATCGTGGTGCAAAATTGGTAAAAAAGGTAAATATTCAGAATCACGGTTCACCCCAGAATCGGCTTGCACATTTTTTTTTAAGGTTTGTTATGATTTCTAAACATCATAATTACTCATTATATGTTGACGCATGGCCTTTTTATTAAAAAAAATTGAGGTAAAATAAATGTTTTCTGAGATAAAAAATGATTTCCTGGTATTTTAAAAACTTTTTTTATTATCACTTTAGAATCGTGAAAACACAACCAAGTGCAAATAGTAGCTTGTGGGTTTGATCTCCGAACGAGACGAATTTTAGGTAATAACCCTCTTAGGTTTGATTTCCCCTAGGTTGAAATAGCATGCGATTTTAGATTTTATATACTATTCAAACCTAGGAGGGTTATGACCTAAAATTCGCTTCGCGCCAGTGAGACCAAATCCAGGAACTGCAATTTTTACCAGGTCATTGCACCAGGTCATTATACTATTTTCAGGAATTTTTTAATGTGTGTTAGAAATTACACCGGCTCCTAATATTTTTTTTATTTACCCTTTCTGCACATAATCTTGCTGAAATTGCTTAACTTTGTATTCTCATTATATTTAGTGAATTTCGTACATTTAGTATAATTTCATATTTTTATAAAAATTCCGGTGTTTTCACGATTCCAAAATGACAACAACAAAATTTTGCAGCAGTTTTGAGCTCCAATTTCAATTTCAATTTTAACTGATTTTTCAATTTTTAAAATTTCCTCGATTTGTTTCTTGATACTCACTGAACCTCAAAACAGAAGTATGTGAACGTATCATCATGAAAACAAAACATAAGGAAGCATCTAAACCAAAACAATGTCAAGTTGAACACGAAATAAACCAAAAGAAAGCAAGTTCAATGAATGAATGTATTGTCGAAATTGAAAAATTTTGAATGTTCGTATATTAGTTTGGCTATCACCATGGCTTGCGATGGTTGCCCAATTTCATTAGGCAAAGCCATCGATTTATTTTAGAATTGTGAATACACGATGGAATTTTTCAGGAATCACGAAATCATACCGAGTATAGTGAAATATGCTAAGTGTGGTGAGGGAACAAGTTTGAGTACAGACAAGATCCAAAATCGGACACCAATTCAACAATAACAATCATCAACTTTAATCTTTAGAGGGCCGAGATTTGACGAGTTGGAAGTCCCTATAAAAATTGCTAAAAGTAATAGTGTACTATATCTGGAGCGTCGACTGAGACGCTGTATATATAATTAACTCGCACAGTAATAAGAACATTTCAGAATAACATTTGCTTTCATTTACACTAAAATATAAAAGGAAAGAAGGAGACGTGTATTTTCAATGGGTTTTTTTGATACTGGAGACTAGACCAATTCTATTGCTTATTTTATTCGTTTATTCTCTGAAGCCGCTGATTGTTTGAGAGGATTAATATCTTATTTCCGAGACGAACTGTTTTATGGCTGAAAGCCGATTGAGGGTTTTACCGGAAAACATGCAGCTCGTTAAAATTAATTTCTATAAGTCAATATAAATGAGTTCGAGCCGGTCGAAGATTCTTTTGCTCTATTCATGCGGCCAAATATTTTGACCGCTCATTATTCATGAGATTTTGTACGTACGCGAAGACGTACGCTGTTGTGGGGAATGTCAACCTTTGACCGAAAACAATCTAAAGATATTGAAAGACCAATGAGAATGCACGACACATCTTTTGCAAAGGCTCCCCCTCTAACCTGAGGAGTGGGAGTGATTTTGTACTTCTCATTTTTTCGTAAAAGTAAAAAAAAAAAAGATTTCAACGAAAAGTTGCGGAGCCAACATCAATTAATATAGAGTTTTCAAAACGTTGCCAAGTCAATACCTTAAAAACTATCTTTAATTGCGCGTTGCCGAGTCAGCACTTAGTTTTAAATTCGAAGCTTACGCACACATCATTTGTAAATTTGTAATAGTTTGTAAAAAATACAGTTCAAGTTATTGAAGCATTGCGTTCGAGTACATGTCTTTATACAAAAACAGTCACCCACTATTAATTTAAAGTGTGACATATCCAACCCCTTTCGTCATGCATTAAGTGCAATAAGACTTGCAACCTTATTGGATTGCAAATAATAATCGCGAACGAGTTTGGTACGAAACAATATCCCATATCTATCATATACAAAGTACCGATCATGGGCCGCGTCTATATTTAGGCTTTTCGGGCTTTTACAGTTTAACAACTAAATTCGAATTGGGATTCATCAATGTCAACAGTTTTTCCTAATTTAAAATTTGTTTGGGTTATGCACCAATCGTCCAACTATATAACCGAACTTTATTTCAATCCTTTCATTAAAAATTTTATATTACATATAAAGATAAAGGAGCAACACTTTTCGGGTATTAAGTGTACATGAAAAATTGTACTGGTTCGTAGTAATGTTTTTTTTTTCACCCTTTTTGGATGTTTGCACACAATCTTATCACACTACACTTAAATTTGCTTTTTCACTGCACCTAGAAAAAATATCTAGTTGACTCAACTAGGATCCAGTTAAATCAAATAAATGTTTTTCTTTGTCTCATCGCTAAATAGAGGTTTATTTAACTTTAAGAAATTATTTTTTTTATCACATTATTTTTATATTCTTGATTGATGACAAATTTAATATATGTTTTAAAATCAAACATATTTTTATCTCGAACATTAAGCGAATATGAAGTTGAAATAAAAATAATATTTATATTATTGTTTATAATATTTATAATATTATTTATACCATATTCATATATATAATATTATTTAATAATATTTTGATGGTTCTGCGACCCTGGGAAGGTACAAAAATTCACATTCGACTTCTTACATATAGTCAGTCAGATTAATAAAACTATTTTGATTCCCGCAATTTATGCACATCCAGAGCATGATTCGTATGTGAGAAATGCCTCGACACTCTGTGCCATGTGATGACCGGAGCGAAAAGCTTTAACGTGGGTACTCGAATAATCGGACCCAAATAGCATTATCTATTTGATTTAAATACAGCTTTCTAGCTGAAGCGAATAGAAATTTTATTAATTCAAATTAAAAAAATTCGAATGAACTATCCCTAGAAAAAATGTACAATCGGCCCAACATCGGGCAAGTCTGGCCCAACATTGGCCAAGTGTGGCCCAGTGTTGGCCAATATTGAGCCGATTGTACATTTTTTCTAGGGATCCTAGTAGATTTAAATAGAACATTTTTCGGGGTGCACATTTAGTACAATTCAACAATCTCACAACTCATGTTCAATGTTTCATGTTTTCATAACAATTCCGTCGTGCTTTCGCTTCCAAAATGACAAAAAAAAGATTTAAAACACGGAGAAATCATTTTTTACTTTATTTTTTTTTCAAGACCAAAAAGATCATGCGCCAACATATAATGAGTAGTTATGATGTTTTCAAGTCATAACGAAGCATTAAAAAGAAATCAGCCCTATTCTGGCGTGAGCCATGATTCTGAATATTTACCAAAGAAAATGTACACAGATGAAAGTTAGTTTGCAATTTTCATTCAACGGACATAATTATTTTGGCTTATCAATTTCACAGTCACGAAAAAAGCTCAGCTTTTCGCAACAGTTTTTATCGTATCTCGTGATATTTTTTTTTGTAGGATTTATTTCTTCTTTATCTGAAGATAATTTCTAAAATATTGGGTCGTTTAACAGTAGACTAAATAGAAAAGCATTAACCCGCATAACATTAGTTCATATAATGGACATACTGGATGTATACTAGAGTTTCCATCGGATTTCATCGCTTATCACTTTTTTCGGATCATTGCTGGATTTTTATTCGGAGAATTAATCAAAAGTTTTAAATTGAGCTTTTCCCGACAACTAGAGCCGGGTGTGTTTACCTCAGTAGCGATTGAAGGACAGGCGAGAGACATAACATGTTAAATATTGGACCACTCATGATCTTCCTTATTTGCCTCTGACCAAAGTCAACACTACCACCCGGGAGTTTCATTTGTTTGAGTTTCCTGACTGAAAAAGAGAGAATTAAACTTGTATTTTGACCGTCTCTTATCTCTCTCTTCCCCGCTTTTTTCGTTTAGTTCTCTGTTTCTCGCTCAGTTTTTCAGTGCAAAGTTCAATGTGACTCTCCTTGCTTTACCCTTCATCTGCGCAGCATCCCTCGTTAGTGGTCCATCGGTCAATATTTTGATTGAATATTTAGTACTCGATAAATAAGAGGTTATAGTGTGCTATTCACTATATGGGTCTTCCACTCATCCGTTTAACAACAATGTTCCATTTTTTTTTATGTCCCTCTAAAAACCTCATCGCTGGCAATTATTTATTTTTTTTATGCATAAAATTTTTTTATTACTTTTTACGTAATAGGCAGAACTCGCATCTCAGCTTCTTGTCTCCCGTCTATAACCCGTTGACGAATAAAAATAAGAAATAGAGATATAAAAACGTGAAATATTTCATGGGGAATCATATTATACTGTCTGTAATAATTTAATCCGATTAACCCGAATAACTCGAGTGTCTGCGGAGACGGCGGTCGAGCCTGTCGGATTTCTCTCTCTCACTCTATATCTCTTCAATCCTCCTCCCACCATTCGCAAGGTAAATTTAGATGTATAAATTTAGACTCGAAAAATACCTAACTAAAATATGTCTTACTCAACTGATGAGTAGTATATAAAAAATATTAGTTATAAATAGCACTATAAATTTATTGAGCGTTCTGCGATTGTATTTTCGTCGAATCAGCTTTTCTTTTAATATAAATACAAAAATATCTTTCATGAATAACGTATGGTTTCGCGGAACTCAAGGTGCTGTCTTAAAAAGATGTAAATAGATTAAAAAAAATTTCGTGCCAGAATCAATATTCTTTTAATGTCTTTCAAATATATGCCCCCCCCCCCTCCCCCCCACATACACACCCATACATACAAGTTGCGGAGACTTGTTATAATTGGCTGACGGACGATGACGATTAAATCGCTCGACATTGACACGGCAATCATTCGTATCCTCGTAAAACGATAATTCATATAATTTTGATGCTGAGATCAGCACTCGATGACAGAGGTATAACGAGACGAGATAAGGAGGGAGAAGGAGGTAAGAGGAAAGTGTGCCACATCTGAGAACTAGATCGGTACTTTCGCGAGGTACCACTTAAAATATATTTTCCCTCTCTTTCTATCCCGTAACGCCTTCGCGCGCGAAGAGGGTCGTCGAGAGATTTTACGGGTGGAAGTTGTACAGTTCGCGAGGTCACAGTGTCCTCGATATTCCATCGTAATTTTCAGGCGTTCTCTCATCCACGTCCATTCCGTCGTTGATCACCTATGTTGTATAGGTTTATATATATATATATAAGGTTCATGGTACATGCGCCGATAAAAAGAAATACGAAAGAGTTTTACCGGTGATTTTATGTGCGATTCAACGAGTATGGGAAATAAAAACAAATCCTGTCGCAAAAGATTTTGTACTTCTGGTAGAGTTCCCGAAGCACCGGCACACGATACATATACGCCACGGGCAAACTAATTGCTCGCAAGAGTAAATAGGGTATGGGCCTGTAGATAATAACGAGTGGCTGGGTAATAAGGCCACTTTCGTTGATTATGGTTGTTTTTTTTTTCTCCTTTTTTACCTCTTTCTCTCTTTTTTTATAACCCCCAAGACCGGTAGAGATGGGAGGAGTTGTCCTTGAGATAAGTACTTGAAGGGATCTCTATATACACTTGGTGGTGTGTTGCTTACCTTCCTTTCTGTTGGATGCTGCTCGCGGTCATTCTCTTTTCTCTTTCGTTCTACCTTGTTGAGGCTTTGAGGATCGAAGAAGAGGCCTCCGCCCTCCTGTATACGCATTTGTGTATATATGTATATAACACACGAGCAAGTCTCGTTGCACGAACTGTTGCAACTTGTTACATCTAGACACTGGCCTCACTTATCTTTCCTTCTGTTTCTCGCTTTCTCGCTTTTCCTATCCTCCCTCTTTCTCACTTTTTCTCTCTCTCTCTCTATCGTCTCTTTCTCTTTATCTTTTTTTCCCTTTCTTATCCGTAGGTGGTGATAATCGTTACCGAGGATATTAACAAAGAGGCCACGATTATAAACCAGTTCATGTATCCTTTTTCACATATCTCTCTTTCGCCATCCGTCTCTTTCTCTACCTGTAGTTCTTTGAAAACATCAACTCAGCACTCTCTGCTGCCTGTTCTACTCTATGTCTACCATCAGCACTTCCGACCCTCTTGTATTTATGAACCTGTGACCACACCGTCCGACCTAACTACTTCTCGTGACTACTTGACACTCCCTCTCTTTCTCTTTTTGTCTGTTCCTCTTTTTCTCTCTTTTCCCACAGCTGTTTCTACTGCACGAATGCAGGCCTTGCTCACAGGACTAAGTTGGACTCGTTTCGCTGTCGCCGTCCACATCTCGATGACGAGTTATTAGACCCAACGAGAGACACTATAAAGTATAATAATTTAATATTCTAATATCGTCGAATAATCGTTCGGGAACGATGCTGGCGTTCCATTCGTTTTGATGTAGACGCGCTCTGAGAAATAAAATAAAAATAAATGAAAGAAATAATGGATGATGCCTCACGGCGTATTATGGGAGGGAGAGAACCATTATGAAACTAGTTCTTCGGGAGCGCCACGCAGTTGAGATGCTTGAGGTATTTGTATTTTAATTAGCTCATCTCTCCTTTTCGATAGCCGTTTGTTCTGTGCTTATATACATATACATACATACATACATACATACACATATATATATATATATATATATATATATATATATATATATATTTAAACCGATGAGAGAAAAGAGATTCTTCCCCCCTCCCCTCATCAAAGCACTGCCGCCCTCTCCCTCTTACTTCGATCTTTCCACCAGCCACTCTGTATCTACCCTCCCAATCGTTTAATCATAATCTAATAACCGGCTGACATAAAAAACTAACTCCGTAAATGCTCTTCACGTGTGTCTGCCTCTCTTAGTCTTTATATACATATATATCACAGTTTCATACAAGTAGTATATACAAAAGGGTTGCCGCTTGTATAGAAGCTGGTATTTAAAGGGGGGAACACGTCTTTTTGCCGCGGAGATTTTATCTATTGCAGAGTTTGTCAGACACGCCGAAACTCCTCGAAGTGGGCTACGAGCTTCTGGCCGTCCTTTCTTCTCTCTCTCTCCCCCTCTCCCTCTTCCTATCTCCCTCTCTCTCTCTCTCTCTCTCTCTCTCTCTCTCTCTCTCTCTCTCTCTCTCTCTCGATCCGTCCCTTTTTCCTTTTTCCTCATGTGATTACTATATATTTATGTCTGTTATAAAAGAATAATTATTTTTAATTGTTCGACGAATTTATTTATTTTTTTCGAATTCCCATGTCTAAAGAGGCCTATTTCATGTATTTCCATCAAAAGCTACGCTATCGTTCACCTGTTTTCATGTGCCACTAGAAATCGTTGACCTTTGCCCCGATGTTTATTTAATTAACACCGTAGTTGTGCTCGGTTTTCCCCTGCGTAATTTTCCTTAGTTTCCAAACTTATTAAATTCATATTTTCACTAGTATTTTCCATAATTATTTCAGAAAGTTTGATTACTAGTCTCATTTTCATAATTTACAGAGCCGTTTAACATTGTTCCAAATGGCACTGATTATCGGATATCTTAGACTCAAATTAATATCTTTCCTCGTACTTATTTCTCGCTTGAATTGACTTTTCCCCTCAAATTCTAATAAGTTAATGCACATAGTAATTCAGCATTAAGTTTAGTTGTAGACAATCAAAGAAAAATATTAACTATATCAAAACAAAATTTAGTATTGCTAACAATTCCAGATATCATTCTGTAGTGCTCCCTTATTCTTATTGGAAATCTATATTGGAAAAAAGAATATAAGGTTTTTCAAATGTAGTATTTTTGATACGAGAATTTAAGAGAGAATACCACGTATCAAAGTGGAGACAGATATAACCATACTTTTTTTCGGAGCCATGTCTTTCGTTCTCTGTAGCTCAGATACGGCACCAAAGTTCTCGGCTGCATTGCAGCAGCATCGTATACGCACACATACATATGGTATATAGTATTGGAAAACGTTCTCTTTCTTTTACTGTAGCAAGTCGGTGAACGTATATATCCGTGCTGTGTTGGACGGTATGGTCAATGTCAGGGTCGCGGCCGGTATGTCGACGTCGTTGATTTCTTTTTACGGTACACAACTGTGGCACGCCGCGTTGCATATTGATGATTGCCTGATTTATAACTGCATATGCAGCGTGTCGAGACGGTGCAGAAAAAAGATTTCTTCTCATTTCCCTTTTTTTCTCGTTTTCTTTTCTTAGCCCTTATTCTTCTTCTTCCCCTTAATCTCTCTATAAAAATGGACTTTACCGTCATTTTTGAGTTACCATTAATGCATGGAGTATCGTCCAAAAATGGAGATGCATCGGAGGTATATGGAATTTCGTTAATGCTTATCTCGTATTTATCGATCGTGGGGAATGTTTTCGAGGATCAGAATTATCTTGAATGATAACGAAATAACTGTATACACTCGAAACGTCGGTCAAACTTATGTTCATGGGAAAAGGTGGAGAGCATAACGAAGCTGGAGAAAAAATGAGAGAAAAAAGTATGCATGAGAAATATTGAAGAGCCGAAGGAATGAAACTCAGTGGCACATAATATTATATATATATGCTGCTGCAGTCTTCTTTTACACCCCCCCCCCCCTTTTGCTCCTTGCGCCTGTATGTGCTAGTGAAGATGTCTCTCGTAACTCGCTCGCGGATCGGTATGATCAGAATATACGCTGTGGACCAGGAGCCTGTCATCGACGTTACCGATCTCAAGCACCCCCCAAAGAGTTATCACGAATCTACCATAATGTCCAGTCTGCAATACGTTTTTTTCTTTTATCTTCATACTCTCTTTTTTATTTTTTCCTCTGGACCACATCTTATACGAAAACACACATACACACACACAGATGCAAACTTTTACAAAGTGCAGTTCGCAAAGGGCTGTGGGATATTCACCGCTATTATTTTCACTCTACCCGGGTTCTCCCTCCCCCCCCCTCTCTCCCTCTCTCTCTCTCTCTCTCTCTCTCTCTCTCTCTCTCTCTCTCTCTCTCTCTCTCTCTCTTCTCTCTCTCTCTCTCTTCATCTTTTTCCCTCTTTCTCTTGTGGAACGCGCGCATGCCTTGTCCTCATGGATTTTATTGCCCGCATTTGTTCCCCTTCCCTTCCCCTAACATAACCGATGGTGAAATCGTGTTGAAAAAAACCAAAGTGCTCTCCAAGTGTAGTGCCCATCGAAATTTCAAGTCGAATTCCAACCGGCCCAGCTGAACGAACCAACCTTTCGTACATTTTTTTATCCCTCCGAAAAATACATTTATACTTTTCGTTACGATCGGTCAAGTTATGCCAGTGACGTTTGTCGAAGCGATACATATGCACAGAAAATACATTTTCGTTGAAAAAAAATTCATTCCCAACTGCAAAATAATGAATAATGGTTTTTGATTTTTCATTTTAAATCGATACCATTATCGTATTATAATTCCGGATTCAGTGTTTTTTTTCTTATAAATTCGAACGGTACCCATCATTGCCGCTTACTGCCGATAAAGATGGATCGGGAAACAGTGAAAGAGAGAGAGTGAGTGAGTGTGTGAGAGAGAGAGAGAGAGAGAGAGAGAGAGAGAGAGATCGCGAGGCAGGATTACCCGGATACGTTCGATTCACTCGCGTATTAACGATGATGAAAAGGCATAAAAAAGCACGTAATAGCAGTGAAATATTTTTTTTTTCACGTAAAAAAATTACAGATGTCGCTCGAGGGTAGGTGAAAGCCGGAAGAGGGGTGGGGGGGGGGTGGAGAAGTTGTAAAGATCAGGGTGCACACGTAAATGGGTTCATCGAACTTTAATGCTGGGTTGAAAAGTCAAGCGACCCACGCATCACGAAAATCGCGATAGGTATCAGAAATACGACGGAAGACCGTTATAACTTTATGATGTGTGTTACCAAGTTTAATACACGGGAAGAGCGAAATATTCGTGCATTGTCGTGGTGAACAAAGGCTGTCCTCTCGTGGTGGCTGCAACTCGTACCCCATGTATGTATAATATGCAATCTTTGGACTTTTCGATATGAACACACTCATATATACATATAAATATATAACTGTATATAAATATATACATAGTTGAAAAGCAATACGGCGCGGGGGTGTAAGAAGGAGAGAGAGAGAGAAAGAGAGAGGGAGAGAATAACTCTGTTCTCAGGCCCGTGCCTTGGCCCTTACCGTTCTTTCTCATAAACCTCGCGTATGTACATATAATATATAAATGTACATGAATATGTATATATATTTATATATTTATACGTATATTTATATATAGGTATACTTGGGACAGTGTTGGCCAGAACTGCTCATATTGCTGACCGCGTGTGCGCCACACCAGACCGCGCCATTCAGCAACGTCGTCGTGTACCTCGTCGCGTATACTCTCATACCCACGCGCGTAAATCTTAACTCTCATAACGAGGTGTCGTAAAACATGATCCTATTATCAGACCTTTCTCTATTAAAATGTTCGGATCTCACGAGTAATGGTACAAATCGGCAAAGAAAAGCAACCGAACGAACCGAGAGGTAGAGACATCGGGTATTCTCTCGTAAGAGCGCCAAATGTGTATACACGCATATATAAATATATATTTTATGAATATATGTATATACTTTCATTCATTTCGTATTCTATATACCTCATTCTCATTTCTTATTCCTTTCGTTAGTTTTGCGCTGTACATCTCGAATGCACCAACTACGCATACAAACGTTCATTTTCCTTTTTTTTCCATTCTCAAGCTTGATTTATTAAGATAGTTTTATCGACGCGCTCGCCAACACACACGGTACACGTTTTCACCACTTTTTATTCCTTTTTTTCCTCGCCGCGAAAATAAAGATGCTGTTTTTGTTGATCCAAAAATTTACCACTGCCGAAAATTCGAAACTCGATTATCATAACTACGTTTATGACAAACGATTTTTGGATATTCACGATCAATGTATAGAGAATATCGAAGATAATACAAACCAAAAGCACATATTAAGTTACAAATATATTTACTGTAACGTGCACTTTCGCGAAAATGTAAATACATGTACACCCCAATCCACCCCACCCCACCCCATACTTAATTCATCAACATTAAAATGAGTAAATAAATCTGATTCGTGATTCTTGGTCTATCGTCCTATTAATTTGTTTACTAGAAAGTAACGATTATAAAAAAGGGAAAAAAACTATCGCAATGCTTCCTTAACGGGAGAAACCAGTTTAGGAGGACGAAATTTTGGTGTTTTTCGTGAATTTTTTTAACAGGGAAGGAATAATCAGAATTTGTTTGAACTTGGAGGATATTTTATTCATGTTTTGAAGTACACTTTGTTATTTTTTCAAGTCATTTCCGTCGGAAATAGTGGAGTTAGAAGCTGCTGTCCATGGACCATCGCCATCCGAGTTTTTTGCTGGTGGGCATTCCTGAAGTCACAATTTTTATCTGTAATCATTACAATTTTTTTTTTCATTAACAACATATTTTCTAAGAATATGAACCTAATTGTGATCAAAAAAGTTGAAAATTGCATGTTTTTGAGGTGTTTGAATACATTGTCATGTTTTTATACCATGTTTTTCACTTTTTTTTATTAAAATAAATATTTTTGATAATTATATCATCCCAGAGTTAGGTTCATATAGATTGTAATTGAATTAACAATATTCACACAAATTTTCAGAACGATTGGTCAATAACTTTTTGAGCTAGAATGCCCACCAGTTGAAAAAAGTCGTCCATGGACAGCAGCTTCTAACTCCACTATTTCCGGCGGACATGACTTGAAAAAATTACAAAGTGTACTTCAAAATATGAATAAAATATCCTCCAAGTTTAAACAAATTCTGATTATTCTTTCCCTGTTAAAAAAAATTCACGAAAAACACCAAAATTTCGGCCTCCTAAACTGGTTTCTCCCGTTAAGAAAGTATTTGCTTAGAGTTTCTATTATCATCTTAAATTTTACCACCTTTCAATTTTTATTATCGATACTATTGATGTGTACAGGGTTCGTATGCAACTAGTAGATGCCCCTTAAATATGTTTTCATTGCTTAATTCAAATTCCAGTATTTTAAATATGTCCTTTCATGCTCAATTCCAACTCCAACGTTTTTTCGATGATTATGTTTTTTTTTAGTACATTGAAAAAAGTTTCTCACATAATCTATATTATTTTGTTACTCAATGTATTTAAACAGGGGAAAAAACATCGAGGGGGGAAAACGAAAGGGAACCTCTTAAAATTGAGCAACTGGTCTCATTACTTATAAGAACTTTCGTTTCGTCTTCGGAAAAAACGGATTTGTTGCACACACAATTTAAAAAAAAATTTCACCAGTCTCTAATATTATATCGATTTATACATATCGATCGTTGCAAGTCGCGTTCTCGCGGTCAGATGACCGTATCATGACGGATTGACAAGAGGGCATTTCCTCTGAGCATACATGTTTATACATATATACAGATATGTATGTATACTACATCCACAATTGCAGTGGTGAGTGGTGAATTGAACCGGTCGACCGATCATACGGTCAAGGACCAAGTAAGGCTTTGGCTTATTAGTATCCTGCCTCACGAGAAAGCGTGGAAAAAGAGGGGCGTAAACAACAGGTGTGCTACTTAAATCTTCGCTCATCTAAGCAATATATTAACTCCAATTATAGACTTCCCTTGCTATGTTTACCGGACGTGATGAAATATCTTCTCTTTTCGTTTTAGTTACACTGCTTGTGTACATCACAGAGCGATTGTTTTCAAGTTGGGGATAAATAAAAATTTACGATACCCCTCGTGAATAGGATCCTTCCACGATATGTTTCGATCTATCTGTTAATAACAGTTAATTATCACATCTTATTGTTGATTTTCGATTAATCCACCGTTGTCAAAAATGTGTTTGGAAAGTTTTTGTCATTTCCATGTACACAACCCTGCATACACACTTGAAAATTCTTTAATCATAGAAATTAAATGATATGAAAAATGACAGCAGAATTTGCACCTTAAAAAAACAAACAATATTTATTCTTGGAATATTTGTTTGTTCAAAAAGTTATTCGATAAGCGTACGTAAAGATTTCGTCAAAAAAATATGAACAATAAATATTTTACAATTTTTTAGCAAATAAATATATTGTGCTACTTGGCTCTGAGGCTCAGGAACGTCACTCAATTTGGTTGAATTTTTTATCAAATGTAGTAAACTGCGAGCTCACAATACGCATGGTATAACATTGGTTGGGAAAGAGGAAAAGAGTGCGTGAGGGATAGTGCGGAGAGGTCCTAATATGGAGCGAGTCCGCATTGCTTGATCCCCTGGTGGATACCAGAGAGTACCGACGAAGGAAGAGCGTGGAGGGTTCACCTCACTAATACCCTACACTGCTATATATGCCAGCTACCATCACGTGCATGCGTTGCAGGCTAGCCATCCTGCCATTTGCTTCCATATCTTTTCGCTCTCCCTCTCTCTCCCTTTCTTTCTCTCGCTCTTTGTTTCACTTACATCCGGGCCCGAGCCTCTCTTTTTCCCTGAGTAACGTACTAACTTGTTATATACACATATACACACGAACGTCCTTACCTTCGTTCTCGTCCCATCTACCGATATTCCGCACTGCGCTGAATCTTCGCATTTTATATTGGCCTTTAGGCAAACACGGGCGCGGTTCTTCCCCCGCTCTGAACCAGAACTTCTTGAGCAAACGCGTGGCAACCTTTTTCTATATCAACGATGACCTCTTGCAGTTACCGAGCTTAACTTCTCCACCCCATGTGCAGAATCGAATACTTTCTCACTCTATTTCCGTCTTAGTCTTTTACTCTTTCTCACTCTCTTTCTTTTTCTCTCGAACAAGAACTGTACCTCGAGTGCACAGTTACACCGCGGATTCTATCTCTCGTTGCCCAATACGAGGTTCTACAAGACACGATCCAATCTATTGAGCCCCATCCGCGTTAAACAAGCCAATGTAAACAAGACCCCATCAAAATCAATGTTGATATGTTCTACTGCAAGAAAGGTAACGCGTTCCTACCAATTGGCGCATCATATTCATGACTATCTGCTCCACTTCCGAAGTCTGAATTCCAAATGTGAAGGAATTCGATTGCGAAAACTTGATTATAGTTTGTCCATATATAGAGTAGAAATAAAATATTTGAGTTCAACTTCTCCGTGAAAAAATAGCCGATACTTACAATACGGCCAGTGCTCGGGACAACACTGACTACCCAACCGATGACATCCAACAGTAGGACCGATGCGCCGCCAATATTGTTCGCCCATGTTGAACTTGAGCATAGGCTTATAACGGAATGCCAATGTTGGCCCAGTAGCGTAATTTGAACGGTAACCAACCGTTACACCAACCTTGGGCCGATGATGTTTAATGCGGTTCAGTCTAATTGGGCGCCAGCTAGTATAAATACTAACAAAAATTGATGGCTAGCAAGAGCAAGAGAAATGGGCCTAGTTGGCGGGACCAAAGACGAAAATCAGAGTCAAAGGTGTAACGAATATCACGCAGGCAAAATAAAAGTGTAACAATGGACTTACGTTTCTGTTGACATTTAGCGAATGATTAATTTTATTTCGACCTTGAAATAGTTTCGTTATAGATGTTTCTTTCTCACTCCGATCGACAATTTGACAAAATACAGGCCTTGGGGTAGTCGGATCCGATCTGACAATTATTCTTGTTCGAACTACCGTCACAAATACGCATACCAAATACGATGAACTATAATTTAATGAATAATTTCAACAATACCAAAACAATATGATTTTACTTGACAATAAAGACGAAATTCGGCAGATCGAATTCTAACAGATCGAGATCGTTCTATATCGGTCAAGTGTCGAGCGTGCACGGAAAAAAAATACCACAAAAATAACAGTACTCTGTACTACTCAAACTGTACGCAAATAACTTTTTTGTGAGGATTCGAATCAGTATCGCAATATCTGAAATAAACCTATGATTTTTTGTAATACGGTACAGTCTAATTTCGGAAACAGCACTGTAAAAAGTCCCATTAAAAAAAATTGCTGCTTTTTAACACGATGTAAACGAAAAACTAATTGTTGCATTGCAACTAAATCTCAGGTGGGTTAGAAATTTTATCACACTGCAAGGCAATTTTTACAGTGCTGTTTGGTATTTTTGGTTCAAACTCCATCTTTTGTTATTTATTTTATTGTTTTTTTATTTATTTTATGTTTATTCTGTTGTGTCATGTGACATGACATGGTCTTCAACTTTTTACAATTTTTTTGATACTAAAAAGGAAAAAATAATTATTTGGATGTGCATATCGTGCCCTGATGAAGACGGACTAAAAAAAAATAAAAACGTTTGATCTAATTGATGATTTATTTATTAAATAAAAAAATATTTTTTTTTATGAATGGATTATTATTTGATGAATAATCATTAACTCATTATTTTCTTATTATTATAATTATAATAATACTATTATTATAAGGAATAAAACTGAAAAATGAGCACTAGGAAAATTCATGTTCAGGCAAGCAAAAATTGACAGTCGTCCCATGAATCTTTACAGTGCCAAGATACTAATTTTTATTGTACTGACACCATCCATTTTAATCTCATTTTTTGGTGAAATTCATACGTACTGTACACATTTTTTATTGTGCCTGACGATTGCGTGCACATCATTGGAAAACACGGTAATTTTTGCCGGAATATCTTACAAATATTTCTCTCTGTGTCGACTCATTAATGAGCCCTTTGTTATACTTGCCACCTCAAAAAATACAAAATTGGGGCATGGACCCGAGAGGGGTGAACTCGAACACCACATTATAGACGAACCATCACTTGTCCAAATTCTCGAATACCCACTTCAATTTTCGTAACACGCAGAATTCGAATGACTTCGTAAGCTTTACTCAAGCAAACGAGTCGAGGACTATATTTTCCTGTCTGAATATATTTTCTAGAGACTTGAGGTTCTATAATTAAAAACTATTTCGACAATAAATTGTATAAATTTACAATATCATACGTTATTGGACAAGTATAATAATATTTTGACATTATTCTACAAGACTAATGATTTCTATAAAAATCACTGTTTTTACCATCATGGATATACCGTATTGAATCCTCCCTTTTGAATAGTCTCTATTTCAGGGTATCTAGCGATCAGGGAAATGTGGAAAACCGGGAATAGTCAGGGATTTTTATCCATCGGGAAAAGTCAGGGAATTTTATGATTTATCAGGATTTTTCATATATAGGTCAGTTTCTAAACCTTCATAAAAATACATTGATTCATACCATGTTGACTTTTACGCAAATAGGCTCACTCTGATTTCAATTTAAAGTATTCGATTTTGATATTGTATTCTGAGTGGAAGACATTGGAAAAACCACAAATGAGTACATTTTTTTACGTTTTACGTAACATCTCGGGAGCTATCAAAACATCCGATAATACTATTTAATACTTTTTTGTTCTCTATACAATTACGAAGAAATTTTCAGCAAAGTTAACCCGGTACGCTAATTTGTATCGAAGGTAGGCCAATCGGAGAATCAGGAATGATAATTTCAAATCAATAAAGTTCATGCAGTCATTTCTTCAATTCAATCCAGCTTTGGGCTCAACTTTGATTCACTGTATCTCTTAAACAAATTAGTTTAGCGATATAACTTTTTTGAAATTTTCTTAGCAATTTTATAAAGAACAATAAAGTATGCGATAGTTTTATCGGGTTTCGTGACGCTTTCGAAGATATCACGCAAAATGTAAAAAAATCCATTTTACGTCGTGTCCCCAGCATTTCAGATCTTACTTTGATTCAACATATCTTTGGAACTGATTAGAATAGTTAGTTGACTTTTTTTAAATTCTCTTTGCAATTTTATAAAGAATAAAAAAGTATTCGAGAATTTAATCGAATTTCGTAATAGCTTCGGAGACGTCGCGAAAAAAGTAATGAAATATACCTATTTGTGCTTTTCCGATGCCTTTCATTTGAAATGTAAGGTCACAAAATCGAGTATAAGTCGGAATGAGCTAATTTATCCAATAATTTGCATGGTATGTCTTAATGCATTTTCAGTCGATTTTTTAGTTCCTGACACTAAGTTTAATACGAGCACTTTTTTGTTCGTTATTTATTTTTCTATTCTAAGTTTTAACTGCGGGAAATAGGCGTATATGGATAGTCCGTAAGAGCGATTTAAAGATGTTGTGACATCAGAAAACCGGCATATTCGCGTAAGAGCTGCTACCGCGTCTCTTGATAAAAAGATGAACTCTAATAACACGTCAGTTTCTATTATAGTGGAAGAAATTTTTGTTTAAAATTTTGTCAACAAAATGCTGATTACGCGGAGAGAATTTTACACGAAAAATTACCATATTGACATAAGGTAATAGGGTGGGGTCATATCGTCAATTTTAGAAAAATGTACTATGTTTTGCATGAAAAAACATCCCGAATTTCTTCACAATGACGATATGGTCTCACACCGCAATGTGAATATAATAATTATTCATTTTTAAAAAAAGGGACATTAGAAATTCGTTAGTAAAAAATTAGTTTTCTGATCTGGAAAACCGGGAATAGTTAGGGATTTTTTTTCCGACCCTGCTGGACATCCTAAATTTGACCACACACTGAGAAAAATTTATGGTTCACAGTACCATATTTGCATATTTCCCTGAGAGGATAGAAATACTTTTAAGGTAACGCTAACTCAAAAAAATATGGTTGCATTTACTGTATTTTATAAGTCGTTTATATTACGCGCGTATATTAACAGCAACAATGATCTTGCCAAACATATGTTGCGTATTTGTTACCAAATAATAGTGATATTTTTCCTAAAATAAATATTACCGTTAACGATCAGGAATAGTACTCTCGACTATACTCATGGTACGCTTGGCAAAAATTTAAAGTAGACCATACTAGATATTTCCTTGGTGCCATAAACATATTATATTGCTACTATAAGATGAAAATGTTTAGTCAGATTTATCACATTTTAATAAGAAAACCTGATGTGCACATACGTTAATAGTAACATTCATTTTTGCGGATACAAAATAGTGTGATCGGTAATGTTTATTGTAAGGACCATTGATATTTTTTGAGGATACCATTTTTGGATTTTTTAATAAATTTACTTTGCTCGTGTTGTTAATTATCACACATCAAAAGTGCGTTTTACTTTCTGGAAAGATGTGTTTAATTAATACTTCGTTTTTGCAGAAAAACCATTGTCGCGTCGTACTTTTACTCAGGTGAACGGCATAAATATCCCTTGCGGTATGGTTGATATAACGACAACAAATAGTCATTGATAGTTAGAAACACAAGTCTCCGCGACATTACATAAATTGTTACTATTATGAGATATTTTAATAATGCCTATCCATTAAAAGATATTAATTACCATATAAATAGTAAAATTCAGTGCAGGTCAATCCAAAAATGAATATGCTACAGTATACCATATTTTTCATATCCATAGTAACTTACTTATAATGTTACTTGGATTATTTGATCATTGTAAGGGTTTTTACTATGATTTTTAGTCCTTTTTAAATAACACATGGTTATCCACACCATTGGGATTATATGTTTGGATGAACACTACAGATATAGTCCAATTAACTATAACATAATTGTCCTCACAATATTTTTTGGCACATTTTACCATAGAGCGGACAACTATACGTGTATAGTTGCGAAAACTAGTGTCTTTTTTCTCAGTGCAAATTCGAAAAAAACTGACAAAATTTAAACACGGAATTTGACAAAGCTAACGTTTTTCCGAATTCTTTGAATTCATTTACATGTTTCTGTAGTAATTCAATTTTATTTGGCTTATCTTATCTTACTAGAGTATCAGGCAGCTTATTAAAACAATTATATTTGATGAATTTCGAAATAGTCGATAGCGTAGTGGTTAAAATCCCGAGTTAGTTAGATGGGCATTAGATAGGAAAGTTGTAGGTAGGCAGTTCAATTTCCGGCCAGTTAGAAAATATGTAACTTGAATAAATTTGAACGTGGTTATTATAATTTTTTTTTAAATATATACTATTCCTTTATGATATATAATATTCGCATGCACTCGCAAAACAATCATTATTAACACTAAATTATTAGTAAATAAATAATGTAATAATAAAAGCCGATACTGAGCCGCCGGTGGATCAGTCTCGGTACCAACGCTGGCCCAGCGCTGGGCCGACGCTGTTCACCAGCCGTAGGACCAGAGTACCGTTTCGGAGTTAGACCAAGCGTTGCCCAATGTTGGCGACAACGCCGAGCCAGTTGTCGAGCATATCTGGGGCAATACTGGACCGATGTTGGGCCTTTTGTAAACCTTTACACAGGTTGGTATCGCAGTTCGGCTGGAAATCTTTAATGGATTTGTCAAGACGCACGCACAAATAATTTTATTGTTTTTTTAAATTTGTTTACAAGTATTAGTATTCTTTCGATAGTTCAATGATTGCTAAGTAACTACCATACCATATATAGCATTAATCACTCAGTGAATGAAACTTATATATAATTCATTCGAAATATCCAATTTGGCTGGTGAGTTTATGATAATACGTTGATAGTGGGCGATAGAAAGATTTTTCTCGAGGAGTTTGCATCTTCCCGGGTCAACGAGCAAATCTACCATACGAATACGCAATGAAGGGTGTGCATCTTCCTCATGTTGACTCCGACCCCCTCTGCGAGTGAGTCTCTCCGAAGACTTCCCACTCTCGTTTGCCAGCAGTTTTCTCGCTGGCACTTTATTTAACCACGCAACGTCCCGAAAGGGAGATCTTGTGGTGGCTCGGACGTAGAGCGTGTGCACATAACGCACCGTGCTCAAGACTATTCTGGCGTGATTTACCGTCGATGCAAATTAGATGTCGGGTCAAGTCGTCGGCTTAATCAAAACTTTTTCTCTCCCCTACCCTCGCGTTCACAGAGGTATATACATATATTTATATATATGCAGCGACCACCCGCCCGCACCCCGACAATGTTTACTGCTTATTCGGTGTGAAATATGAGGGAGTGCAATATTTCCTGTATTCTTGCGAGGCCTCTATGCTGAATGTATTTTAGCGGGTTGAGAAAAGGGAACGAGTTTGCGAAGAAGTTGCAATAAAAAGATAGATACAGTGAGAGAAACAATGAAAAAAGGCGACGGAAAGGGAAAAAGGAAGAGAGAAAGTTTATGAAGTACAAGCACAGGAGGAAGAAAGCGAATCCAAAGAACTCCACCCTTCGGAAAATAGTAAAACACGAGTGTCAGTTGCTGGCACGCGGTAATAATCGTGCAGAATCCCCCTTAACTCTCCACGCGTATTCTCGCCATGAACTTTGAGACACGAGCCTCCTCCGCAAACCAGCACCAGAGCGCGCACATACCGCGCGTTTCTCCCCTATTTCTCTAGTTTACCTACAGAGAGCGCATTGCTTCTTTGCCCTCATCTCGAACTTCGATCCATGAGAGCAAGAGAGAAAGACGCAGTGATGTCTAACGGGACTGGCTCAACGCCGTTGTTTCTTACTGAGTTCTAATCGCTCACTCTATAACCTCGCTCACCCCAAATATTCCCACGCTTCATCGAAACTGCGATGAAAACGAGCACATTATGCAAATCGTTTAGACCCATAAGTTCAAATAACTAGCTGAAAAATCCCTGCAATATACATAATAAGTCTTCGTACATTCTCAATGCTTAACATTCAACACATTATAAATTCCGCGATTAGAACTTTGTTGATATTTAAAGTCATCGAATTGTTATTCGATTTTTAGCATTGTTTCTACAAAATTTATGTTTTATTATTCAGTTACGAGACTATACCTGGTTTCAGTGAAGATAATACAGCTTATTATTATTATATACTGCCATACTAAGTTAATTAACTTTAATTAAATTTTAGCTATCGGTTGTCACGAATTTTAATCACTTCTAGAGCTTGTTGCTGATTTTTCGGACTCGTTTCCAGATTGGATTCCTCAATACATTATAATAATGAAATTCCATTCTGGATTAATTATTCATTGCGCAAATATTTTAATCACGCTCTGATCACGCATTCTAGTGTAATTGAATCGTTTAATCCAATCTCGTAAATTTTTCGATTATTTCAATGTAATGTCATACTTTGCTGAGTATGTCCTTGAATAAGCCCACGCTCGTACAAATCGTGTCATCTTCTATATTCCCGCGTTATAATTTATTATAGGATATTAGGATGCGATCGTCAATTTTTCTGTCAATAATCAAATTCGATTGTACCTTAAGTGTGCACTATTAACAGTTGAAGGAAGAGTAGAACACTTGTAAATATATGAAGTCATGTGTATTATTTACTAGTACACGCCGTACCGTATACACTTGCTACATTTCTCTATAATTTTCTCGTAATTGTGCCTCGATATTTTCTTGAAACTGTGTCCCGATATCAGCTATAGTTTGCAGTGTGTACATATACCATATAATTTTCTAGAAAAGACATCGTTTATCCCGTTAGATAAGTCGTTAAGGATCGAATCGTCCTCGCATCTATTTCATTCACGTTCGATGACGTAACTGACCCGCGGCTCCATCAACAGCCGGACGTGCGCTACCAAGGAAGAGTTAAACTACATACACCCACGCAATACCAACAGGACTTTAATAAAATGGCGACTTCTGAAGTTCCATCAACATTGTCTTATGAACCGTTCACTTTGTGTATATCGAATATACAGGGTGTCTTGGAAATGTATTATTTTTATACTGTACGAGATAAAAATCTAGACAAAATGGAAAAAATCAAATGGAACTAAGTATATAAATGGTCTCAGTGAGTATTGGAAAAATTCTACGTGAGTGTTGGCAGACCTTGACAGAAAAATAATCCGAAACTCAAGAACTTCGTCAAGCACTAAATTCAAATAGGACAATCAGGCGTAAAAAATCTGATTATTCTCATTTCAATCTTCATAGAAACGATTCTCTAAACCTGCTCGTAGCAAAGTTCCACAATCCGTTATCATTGTTCCATTCCATGGAAATGCACCGAGGTTTCTTGTGCAAAATGACGGTAGAAGAGATTTGACCACAGACCGTGTCCTCGCATCACATATCGTGGTACTATTATATTATAACGAATAAAAAGGATGCGCCTAGCAAAGTCCGACCGTAAGCTTGGAGGCGGCCGTGAGTCTACGCTATCAGGGATGTCGCGGTATATAATTTTCAAGAAACGCTACCGCGCATTACCGTTAGGTATCTCGTTAAGGGTCAAGCTAGAACGACAATTGAAAAATGCTCGACTGTGCTGTGGGTTCCTGTTGCTCATTCTGTTGGTTGCTTGGCTCTCGATGGTAGTGGTGGTGGTGGTGGTGGATTTTATCAACATATCTCTAACTAGTGCCGAACGCCACCTACAGACCATACATTGTCTTTTCTTGCATCGCGTCCTGCGGCATCAAGAGAGAAAAATCGAGAGAGAGAGAGAGAAAGAGAGAGAGAGAGAGAGAGAGAGAGAGAGAGAGAGAGAGAGAGTAACATAGCTCTGTTGCAGCTCGCCGTGATTAACGAGCGAACAGTTAAATTTATCGTTTAGTATATAAACCCTGATGGGAGAACTTGGCGCTTGTTAGAATAGTCCGGTTAGTGCGCGGGGTCACTTGCTCTCACGGAGAGCCTTATAATCGTCCTGCGGCGTTAGAAGGATATCCTCCTAACGCCTTCCTCTTAGCCTTTCCACTGGATTTGAATAAAGTCCGAAAACAAGCCGAACAAAATTCATCGAAAATCTCATTGATTCATAAATGCATTGCTATCATTTTTATTCGATAAACCCATATGTTTATATACTTATTTGCATTTTTCCCCCTACGGTTATACTTACATTTGTACCTGATGCAAATAATAGCCTCGTTGGTGGCACAAAATATCAAAGTACTCGCTATACGCCGAGTGAAATGCGTGTAACATGCGATCCATGTGGGCGGGGAATACATTAAGATTGGCGAGAGCTAAAACGTACATATCGAGAACATGTAACATATATATGTATATTCACGTTGCTGACTCGCAATTTCATACATATGTAATGCCGATTTGTATCCGATTAATCAGCGTAATATGTATGTAATCGAGGCCGACACTCCATTACGATTATATTTCCGAGTATAAGATTTATAACGCTAATTTAAAATTAATCAACCGTTTAATCATAACTGGGTGGCGAGCACATCGGGTGGGCAAGCGTGCGCCACAGAGAGAATTTCACTTTTTTCCCTCCTTCGTCTGTGTCTCTCTCTCCCTCTCCCCGGCTTCGTATAATTCATAATGCAGCCCAGTTTTTGGTTACCTTTCATCTCTCCAACGATCTTGTTTCAACGACAATCTGACATATCAATTACTTTCCATGTCGTGTATTACTGTCTTGCAAGTCCGAATGACAGCATAAAATATAAAAGATCATTGTAAATTATTAAACAATACATAAATTAATGTCAATTTAGATTTTTTAAAAATATTCACACAAGTGTTTGATACACGAGCATGAATGGTAATCAATAGATGTAAAAAAATATGAGAAAAAAGATTGAAGAAATATTATTAAGCAAAATATGTGATTTTGATAGTGCACATTTATTTAGTACGAATATTTATTTCAATGAGAAATTTACACTATTGTTATAAATATTCTATTAGAAAAATAACTGTTCTCCTTCCTTTAGTCAAGTCCATATGTCGGCTTGAATTTCACAGAATCATTCTTAGATCTATAGGCAGACTTAGCCTTACACGTACCAAACAATTAATACATCCTTTGATATCGCAAAGTGAAAAAGGCATTTTTACGGGGGCTCGTTGATACGAACTCTTATATGGTCTTATCCTATTTTGTGGAATGCGATGCGTCACTCGTTTAAATATGCTATATATCTACGAGCATAGAGATACGAATGCACGACTACAGCATTGCTGGATCAAGGGTATGATAAATATGAATAGTTATATACATGCGAATGTATATATATATACATATGAATACTTACCGGTAGAAGGATCGATCTCACTTGTCTCATTCGTTGATGCTGCTACTATAATGATTTTAATGACAATCTTCCCAACGGGGTAGAAGAGAGGATAAATTCCCGTTGCGCATGTGCTCTGATCCCTCAAACATTCATGATAATGTGAAATGAATCAGCATTACAAGTATACCACAGAGAGAAAAGGAGAGAGTGAGATGAACGGTAAAGAGAAGAGAAGGCGCAGGGCATCGGAGACGTGTACGAAAGGGGCAATCAGATGGGCGGGAGATCATTACTCACATCGCCACGAGATGTCAGCCACGCTGGGTGTTGTTATTAATTAAATGTCTGACTGATAGGCATCAAACGTTGCACTACGAACTAAAAAAAAAGGATTCACATACATATATCTCTCTCTCGATGCTGGGGAGGCTTCCTTCCTATTAGATATCATTTGTCTCCGCTACCGGATATTTCTCCACCTTTTATAGCCGTTGTGGCGAGCTTCGTTATATAGAGATTTATTATTCATCATTCGTACGATATATGTATAAAATTTCAGACGTCACTCTTCACAAATCCTCCCACGTGCAATATGCAATGTTTCAAATTTATTACCATTATCTAAATGTATGCTTGGCTTCATCCGTTTTTCTATGATTTTTCATCATCTACACCCGCATTCGAGGGGCGGGAGGGAGGGGGGCGATAACCGGTTAACGAGTTTGTTACCTAGTGAAAAGTTACTGACAGTACAAACTCGCCTCGATAACTTGTAAACGAATTCATCGGGTTATTCCATTTTTTGTTCTCGTATCTACGTATGTTTTTTTTTTGTTGCTTCCCCCAAAACAACAGACTACGGCGACCCTTTTACCAGAGATTGAAAAAGAACACATTGCAGTTTTTTGTAGTTATTTTTATTTCATTTTTTTTCATTTTTGCTCCTGTGGTACGAGAAAGAGACTGTAAGAGAGCTCGTGCGAGAACGAGGCCTCTCGCGTTTCCACGTCCTGGTCTATTGTTGTATTACTCACATGCGTCGCAGTGCACGCCATGAAGAAATAAAAGATCGTGCATCCTGCTTGAACAATGATTCTCTTACATTACATGTGCTATACCTATGTAACTTTTGAAGGGAGCAATACAACGAAATACATGAAGGTAATATGTACACTTTTGAGATTTTCCTACATTGCCACATGTGTATAATGAAAACGTAGTCCTTTTTCTTATGTAATTTCCGCATATTGCAACAAA
>OZ022415.1:42279206-42321564 GCA_963989365.1 Rhimphoctona megacephalus | reverse complement strand
CCCCGCTATTCTGTATACGGCAAAAGTCCTCTGCCGTTCCGTATAGCGCTCCCGTCTTCTCCTTCTGTCCTCTCCGAAAGCTCGCTGCGAAGTAACTTTTGCGGGATGTGATGTGGAAAATTGGATTCAAGTTTGGGCCACAGAGAAGAGGTATGGGCACAGTGAGAGAAGAGTAGACACGCTAGTCGGATAGAGGAAAGTAGACGAAACAGATGGAGAGAGAGAGAGAGAGAGAAAGATGAAAACAAGTGGTTTGTGTGTGTGTGGATGTGTGTATATACATGCTTCTGAGGGAGGAACAGGGTGATGGAGGATAAGAAAGAAGGAATGAATAGAAAAAAGAAAAGAAAGGGAAAAAGAGAAAAATATAGAGATAGAGACGAAGAAAAAGAGTGAGAGAAAAGGAAATTGTCGAGAGGTCAAAGGGGTGGGAGAAAAACCAGTGGAATAGAATACCACGGGAGGGTTGGGGAGAAAAGATTCAAGAAAATACATATGCTCGACGTGCTGGTTGCTTCGCTAGGCCACGATTGTTGCTTTCTCGCTTTCCCTCTTCTTTCTCTCTTTCCCTAGCTAGTTCTTTTTCTCTCTTACGTTTCTTGTACTTGCGATGCATGCTCGTCTGTACGGGCTATATATATTCATACGCATCCAGAGGTAGACTTTCTAACCCAATAGTACCTTCTTCATCTCTCTCTCTCTCTCTCTCTCTCTCTCTCTCTCTCTCTCTCTCTCTCTCTCTCTCTCTCGTGCACACACAAACCCACACACACACATATGCATGCACAAGTATGTGTGCATGTACAAATGCAGGAGAGATGCACACGTACATTTTTATAAACGCGCTCTCCACGACAACTGAGATGAACATTTTACTAGGTAAAGTACGTACGTAGCACTCTCGGGCCATGCTGGAACCTTAGAGCCGGCTATTACTACAATTTCTCATGTTCTCTCCGCGATTTTCGACTCGACGAAGCGGTCCAACCGAGTAATTTCCTCCTTGCCGGCCAGAGCCAAAGATCCTACTCACTCTGCTGGGCACTCTTTCTTCATCTCTTTCTCTTTCGCCTGTTTTTTCTTATAAACGCAGACTCGGGACTTTCAGTTTTTCTCACTCCTTTTCTCTTTCTCTCTTTCTGTTCATTTTACTCGTCACTTTACTCTGTTTTATTACGTATTCGTTTTCACTTTTCTCGTGAATTCGCCTACGTTGTTTCTAGCTCGTTTGGTCTTCCGGGATTTCACAGTGTTCTCTTTTCTCACTCTTTTCCTTTTTCTTTGTCCATTCCCCACACTTTCTCAGTATGACTCTTTTCCAAGAGGGAAATATGATTATGAGAGTATTTGCTCTGTGTACAACATTTTCGCGATAACTGAGGCGAAATGACCTTTCTCTGGGATTGAATGATCCTCAAAAAAGGTAATTGTCAGCTTAAATATACTGCTTTTACGAATAATTAGCTTGATCTCTAATTCGTATCATTTTTTAGTGTACGAGTAAAAATTATATCTTTAGAATAATCAATTATGTATAAGCTATTACAGTACAGAAAATTAATAAGTTCCTTGAAAGAAAATTGTTCAGATTACAATTGTACATCGATCGCCTCTGATTTTTCAAGTGTTTTTTCAACTAGAATTTTAGGGAACGTAGCGACAAAAACAAACTACGCGACGAAATGAAAAACAGACCATACTCTCTTTCCATACCCATATATATTGTTACGTCTCGTTACATTTTCCATAAGTCCAATGAATAATTAAAAATTTTCAAACATGTTTACAGCACTGTTAGTAGTGTTCTTATGCTAGTCAGATATTCACATTTTTGTTTTGCAGCAAGTGAAATTTTTGTTCATACAAATTTTCGTTGAATATTCATTTTTTTATTAATAAATATATTTTAATTTTCATGTTAGAAATATCAGTCCTTTCAATGAATACTACTTTTTTAACGCATATCCTGAGTCAAATGATCGAATTTTTTAGTTTTCCACTGAAAAAGAAATTTCACTTTTTCGGGGAGGTGTTCCGCTATGCCCGTGTGTTTCATTTTGCCTGAGCCTCCCCTGTGTGTGTGTGTGTGTGGGTTTCTTTTATAATATTTTTATTCTATAATACCTCCGATTAAATCTTTGGAACAACCAATATTTCAACATTATACAAAATTTTTCTCAATTCAAATCCGTCAAGAATATTGACTTGAATCATGCGTTATAGCAAAGGTAATGGTTGAACAACGCTGCAATGCAGCTGTTTGCAAGTTCTTCAAGTTAAATAAAGTCATCATATTTTCGCTCTACATACCTACGTTGAGAATCCACGACTTCATGATCCTAGGAATGAAAAAGAGGCTCGAAAGTTTGAAGTTAGCAATGTAACATTGGCGGGTAAACTGGTATCCAAGAACATTGTTTTATTCGACCCTATGAAATGCTCGACATTCTTTGAAGTGCTCTGACTAACTTCAACGTCTTGTATGTTGGGAAAGAAATGACGAGATCTGTTTCACCTATAAGGACGGTGAGAAAGAGAGAGGGAGAGAGTAGTAATATAGGAAAACAGGCACAGATATTAGTCATTTACCAGGAAATGAGATACGACGTTTTTCTATTGCATAAGACGTCGTCAAAGTGCACTCTCGAAGCATTTGCTTGAACGCACAAATTCGCTAACAAAATGAGCAAAGGACCAAGGTCTTCACCAGTTAGTGATCGCGCTGAGAACTTTTCTCACATATTTACAAAAAACTTGATTACTCACAAATGGATGGAAGTAAGATTTTCGAATGATTAAAACTTCGAACGGCTAAAACTGCGAATTTTTAAATTGAAGAATAGTATTATGTAGACAGATTAATTCTACTATAGCCTTTATGCTGGAAATAAAAAAATAAGAAATTAAAGAATTCGAAGTACATTTACGCCAAAAACAAAATATAACAGTAGCCCAAATGACGAAGGTTGGAATAGTGATTTTACAAAAGTTCGACTGTTACACATTCGAGTCGTCAAATACTGAAATCGGCAATATTATGAATATCCACAATTTCAAATGTATTTTAACTAAAGACAAAATATTAATGTGGTCAAAATAGCGAAACACCAGAAAGTCGAACGGTCGAAATAGCGAGAGCCTCTGGGCTGTAAAGTATTGCTTGTCATATTCTTCGTGCTTCACAACGTTCGCTATTCTATACTTCTAATTTTTAGTCATTCGAAAAATTTACTTTCGAATTATTCATACTATATATTTTGGTCTCTCAATAAAAGAATTGCTCTCCATTTCGAATTTAAAAAATATAAACTTATTACATTAGGACAATCTATATTATCTGCATTTGAAGTATAGACAGTCTGAATATATATTTTCGAATAAATGCGCGATCAAAGAAAAAAATATTACATCAAATACGCATCCAACTTAATATACTATCGAAAATATAAACTTCGAATTTCTTATTTTTCGTTAATCGAATATTATGAATACAAAAATTTCGAAATATTAACCGTTCTACGATTTGGTTACTCTACATATTAACCCTCACCCACAAATTTCAAATGGCAAAAGCATTTGAAATTTTTGAATATTTTCTTCAAACTTATTCTTCTGTATGATGTAGTTGAGCTAAACACTATTATTATTATTATTATTATTATTATTATTATTATTATTATTATTATTATTATAGCATGAATTATCATTGTACTTATGACTTTTTAGAAATACAAATATTTAAAAATCACGATTACTGTGGCGAAATTATTTCCAAGTTCCTATTGATCAAATTAAGCACTTGAAACTATACATGTGAGAAAATCTCTTATCGTGCGACCAACGTTTGAATTGCAAGTAACGCGACCGCTGGCTGGTTAAAAGTTTTATTGGAATAAACTTTTTCGTAAAAAATCGCATGATCGATGGTGAATATTTCAAAGTTATAAATGCGCAGGACTTTCGATCCATTTTGAGACCACCAATATCCTCACGACCGCAGCTTTGTGCGTTTCGAAACTGGATTCCAGAGGATCGGACTAGTTCCGAGAGAACTTTGGTTGCCGGAAGCGTTATACGAGACAGCCAATGTAACCGCGAATTGCTCGGGCGACTATATGTATACGTGTATATGGGAGAGGAAGGAACATGAGTGGCCAGTGCAGTTCTGATCTAACCGAGTCCCTTGCTGAACCTCCTGCTAGCCCTTCTCGGAAACTATCCGTATCTGGTCGGAACAAAAATTTTAAGCTCTAAACTGGAGCATCGACACAAGGCTAAAACTTTGAACTTTGCTAACCCCCTTCTGCATCAAACGCTTATCGCTGTTTACACAGACCAGACGTGCGAATAAAGAATCTACCAAGCTTTTCACACCCGTGAATCTTTTAACGAGAGATCGATTCTCTCTCGTCCTTGGGTTCGAGGATCAACCATTATCTTCTGCACCTTTAATGGAATAAGATCTCGGTGAATCTCGTAAGGATTTACAGGATCGAGAAATAATACACTATCATTCGATGAAGGGGGATAAAGAGCGCAAGAGAGTATACATAAACAACCTTGTGCTTTAATGGCATTTAATGATATTTCCGTCCCATTAATTCAACTCTGCTTCATTTATTTTAAACATTTATACTCATAGATAAATCACGATCTCTGTTTCAGACGATAAATCTCTTAGTTTGACAATTCATTTTTATAAGTACGTCTTTTTTTCGTGTCAAATTAGGAAACACACAAAAACCTTATACAAAAGGTAGTAGCCAAAAAAAATTTTCTGAGTATTTATTAAAATTCTCTACACGAGTCGATTTTGCCCAGTCAAATTAGGACACCCTTTATATTTTCATTGCAGTGCACAATACCTTCGAGAGTTTGTTTGTCGATCGGATTTAGGGCATGTCTTTTGGGAGTTAATACACTTGAAAGTCTTTAACCGCGTGCACCATTCGAACCTCGTGAATTATTGTTTTAAACAAACGACAAATAGAACTTCAGGATTAATATGCTACAGTTTTATAGGAGTTGCGACAAAACTTCTTAAAGTCTGTGTATATAGTTATTATTGAAATGCGTCTCCTTTTCTAAACTAACCGAACATTTTTCTATATCTCATTTTGTCATATAGTTACTTAATCTATGACAAATTGTGTAATTGTGTATTTAGCCATATTTTTATTAATTAAATATTTTATTAATAATATATTATAAGAGAAATATTATTGTTTCTGTTATCTTGAAGGTTTAAAGAGGGTTGATTGCCTTACATACAGATGTGTCAAGTGAGAAAAAGAAAGAGATAGAAAAGGAGGGAAAGAGAGAGAGAGAGAGAGAGAGAGAGAGAGAGAGAGAGAGAGAGAGAGAGAGAGAGAGATTGATTTATTAATATGCCCCGGCAAGCTATAGGGCAAATGAGGAAGAACAAAGTACAGATCAGAATAACGAAATAATAAAATAAGAAAATGATGATAAAAATAGTGACGCAAAGTAAGAATAAACAAAAACGTGAAACTCTAGGCATGAAAGCCTAGGTAGCCCAAATCAAAAGTGACCGAAGAATTTATGGGAATTAATGTTAATAAATCGAACAACAAATATATCATTGAAAACCGCAAGAAATATGCGCAAAAGCAACAACGCAAAAATGAAATTAATAATAAAATAACAGCGGAGATAAAAATAAACACGCAAGAAAACAGGCGCTAAAAGTTTGAGTCCCAATAATGAAGACTGGGTCGCGATGAACGAATGATAATCAGGCTGAGAACAGTATCATAATAGCGCAAAACACAACCACCAAACCAGAAGTGTGTGTGTGTGTGTGTGTGTGTGTGTGTGTGTGTGTGTGTGAGAGAGATAGAGAGAGAGAGAGAGAGGAAGATTCCCGTTGAGGAAATTTGGATACCAACGCCCTCGGCGTGAATCAATTTCCTCGTCGTTTCGTGGTCGCAAATTCGTTTATCGCCCGCCCAACGTTCCTGCGGGACGATCTCCACAGAGTCTGATGCTTGCCACCTCAATCCCTCTCCCTCTTCAACACACCAACTATTCCCTCCCGATGATGATCTCTGAGCAGATAGTTTCCCAGGCAGCAATAATCGATTGACGAGTACGAGCTTCGTGCACAATCGATTTGCTTACTGAAACCACATCTCTCGCTCTGTATACGACCCTTCTCTTGTCACCCGGATGTTTTGGTACGACATTCCTAAAAGCTCTTCCTTTTTTGCTGTCTCCCTATGAATTTTAAAATGAAAAAAGTCAACAATCGTTCGGTTTGTTAACCAAAATCTTTTTCAAACCCATCGGAATTTTTCGAATTAATTTTAGTCAATTTAATTGGGAGAATCATCGAATTTCGATCTTATGTTAAACAGTATGCACGTTTCAAACATCCCGAAATAAAGAAATCATCTATGTAGATCGTATGTTATTAAACGATATAAATCTCAATCAATTTAATTACGATTGATATTGATTTTATTTAATGACCTAATTCTTAATTCATCAAAATTTTTATCAAAGATTCATCATTAATCAAAAGATTGATAGTTGAGCTGTGGTGGAAATTTATCAATTTCTTTTAAACCGCTCTCTCGCGCTACAATCGACGCGTGCCACCGACTAAACGCAAAAGAGCCAGCAACTACCAACATTACGACATAGCCAAGAGCTTCCAGTAAACATTTTAAAATTTAATTGAAAATCTAATTAAAGCACGCTCCGGAGAAACGCCCACCGTGAACGCTCAGAGATACAAAGGTGATTATAGGTATATTATTCTTCGTTATACCATCAACACGCAGATACTTGATGAATAAAGTTTCAAATCGATTTTTTTTTCGCATAATTCTCATTGTTTCGATTTGTCTAGATTTACACTGGATCGCTCCAGGAATTTCATTATCACGGTATACGAAAAAATGCTTCTTCTCATAGATACAAAAAATTACGAAATTTTTTCTATCTCTTCTGTAACCTTGTAAAATTGATTTTTTAATACATTAATAAAAGCTTCATTCATGATACAGAAATGCTCCCACAAATTTCATTATATTTCTAATGTTATGTAAAATATGAACAATAATTAAAATTTAATGTGAATTAGACAGAAGCATTCAACCATTAATGAGAAACGTTTAAAAACAAAACTAAATACCAGAATTCATCGAAAGCAATATACTCCGCACTCATGATCTTTTGATAAAATGCATATACATCGAACGTACAGTGGGAATATCAATTAACTTTGATCACTCCAATAGTAATACTGGCAAATATTGGCGGTGCAGAAATCACCACTGGCCAAATTCATTACCGTGCTCAAGACGACTTTCGCCTACTTAAAACTTTCCAACTCCTGTTAGGTTGTTGCAGATTTTGAAGTGCGCATGTCTATATACTGATGATGTGGAAAACCGAACTCTTCCTCGTGATGCATCTCACGGTCGCGTTGGCGTAGTTAAAAATTTTCAATGAAAATACAGAAGTTTAAGTGGTTTGAGCTCGAATAAAAGTTATTAAGCATAGGACGCCGATTTTATCACGAGTTTCATGATTCTTCGGCTATTCTATATATATATGTATGTATATAAATACAAAATACAGAAGGATTCTAGGGTACTCGTTAAAAGTTTAGGTTTTTCAAACTAGTGAGGTGAGAATCGGAGCGAGTGAGGGAAAAGGAAAAGAGAGAGAGAAAGAGCGAGAAGACATTCGATAAAGCAACTGTTGCAAGTATTTTGTAGTGACAGAGTTGGAAGAACCAGCACACATTTTCCAAAACTTTATACATCCAGAAAGTCGGAGAAACTTATTCCTAAACTACTACCAAGGTTATTTTCATCATCCATGTGAATCTATAAATATATATTCTTGATCTTTCATTGGTTGTTTATTACGAAAACTTCAAATATTTGGATGTTTGAAAATAAATTGGCGCATGAATTAAAAGTAAAGTCAAAAGCACATAGATAATAAAAAAAGAAATGATTCGTTGGTATTATTTTGTCTGTAACACGATGGAGTTTTGACGAACAGAAGGAGATCAAAAGAGGCTAAAACTACAGAATAGTTAACGTAGCTCGTAGTTAATTTGCCGGAAAAAAGAGGCAGGAGGGTGTTGTCAACGGGGATGGTACTGCTGACAAAAAAGTCGCATTCTTTGTCACAGCATAGCTATTAACGTTTCCCCGCTCGTCTCTGCTGAACTCAAGCTTTGTGATTAAGACTAATGAGGGCAACTGTCGGGAAATTCTACGACGAGCATTTCCCAAAAGACATCCCTCCCATTTACGACCGAATTTGTTCATTACATACTAATTCTGCAGACTTTTCCCCATCCTTTTACTCAATCGTTTTTTGTTAAGAGGATTTATTTGCACTTTTACTTTTGTAGATAATTCAGAGTCACTTTTTTCTTTCGCAGCTATTTGTTTGACCTGTTTTTGTACTTTTTTTGCGTATTAAGCTAGGGAATCGTAGAGGGTCTACCGCGTTCTTTTCGGCCTAACTGCTTAGTTTGGACTAAAATTACAACCTCATGAAAGCCTACATTTTGCAGTCTTAAGTCCATGAATTAAGACTAAAATAAAGTCTCAAATTTATTTCAGGATTATTTACCCAATATTTTTAATCGTCGTTAGTATGACGTAAATTTGCAATATATATTTGGACTGTTTTTTAAACACCTTTCCACCACGGATTTCAGACTTGCCCTTGATCTGTGCTTTTATTCTCTCATTAGACTGAATTCCCAAACTATTATAGTTCAGATTTTCAACGTACTTTCACATAAAACATTAACCAAATGGAGAATCTTTCGTTATAGTTACGCGTAAATCTCATCGCCCTATCTTCTATATTTGCAAAACAAACATTTTCAATATTGAGGATGAAATAAAGTGCGTTTCCAGCGGTAAAAAGTAGATATATAACGAACTTGCGGTCATCTCGATTTTTCCGCCCTTTAAAATCGCTTCAAGAAGGAATATCTTTGGGAATTTATTCTCGGTTTATAGATCGATCCTTTCCAAGAGAATTCCACTTACTCGGTCCGTGAAAATATCTTTCGAAAGATGTCGAGAAAGCTCACATTCCGGGGCGACATCTAGGGTATGTGTATACATGTATGCACACACTTATATATGGATATACACATACATACTCCGATAAACGTCATTTCTCTCGAGGGGCTTTGCCGGGTAGGCCGTTCCACGACCAGGTACGTGTGTTCGCTTATAAAAAATGTATGAAATTTATGCGACGGTATGAGAATGTAAAATGTGAGATTGTTGGGTTCGATTGAGAGGTAGAATCTCATAAACGATTTCACGGGTATGAAAAAATTTTTTGATAAAAGGTTTCGTTATTAGATATATATGAGGTATTCCACGCCAAATCAGCCACCTTTTTATTTTTATATGTTTAATTTTGTTGAATTTTTTTCTCCGTTACTGCTAATTGAGAGCAGCTCACCTGATTTTTTCAAATTTTAATCTCAATTCGTTTGTCGGATAGGAATTATTGAATAATTCTCGGATTTTTTTTCTAAATATCTGCAACTGACTGAAGAATCGAGCAAACCGAATAGATGAGGGGATCAAATTTTTTGTTCTGAAATGTACTTTCGTTTGAAAATATGTGAAAAATGGTCAAAACATTTATACTATCAGTATTTCAAATTCTGTAAAGTAAAAAAATATTTGTATCCGCCCTTTCTGTTCTTTCAGATTTTTTTCACAAATTTTTAGAAAAAACTATTACTGTTTGTTGAATTTTAAACCTCGTTTAATCGTGGATAAATCGTTCTTCCTATTTTTTTTTTCTAATTAAAATGTGGATTTCTTGTTCGATTCCTGAAAAATTGTACAAACTGGATAGATAAGGGAAAACATTAAATTATTTACCCACGATCAAACTAGGCTTATTATTCATGAAAATAATAAAAGTTTTTTATAAAAATTTATGCACACAATCGAAGAGGACGGAGAGAGTGAAAACAAATTTTTTAAATTTACAATTTGAAATACAGATACTAGAAATATTGGATGGTTCTGTGCGTATTTTAAAATAAAAGTACATTGCAAAACAAAATCTTTTACCCCCTCATCCATTTGGTTTGCTCGATTTTTTAAGGAGTTATTGATAGTTGAAAAATATCGAGGAGTTTTAGAAATTTTTGAAAAAATCGGGTGTGTTACTTCCAATGAGCACTGACAGAGGAACAAATTCAACGCAATTGAATATGTAAAAATAAAAAGGTGGTTGGTTTGGCGTGGAATGCCTCATATACACATTTTTTATACAGGCTATGTCAGATATATGCATATAATATATGAGGCATTTCACGTCAGTTTTACTTTCTCAAGACCTGACCCATTTTCATTCGTCGGAATTTTTTATATGTTTTTCTATACAAAAAATACGCGAACATGTATTTTGGGATTTTTCGGTTTGACAATTTTTTCAATTTTCACAGACAGTTGAATTTTTGACTTTTTGTTTTACTTATCTGGGTTCAGGCTGTGACAATTCGGAAACTATGGGTGGTACAATAGGTGCTACAATACCGGTAGCAAGTTTATGCAGTTTTTGACGTACTTTCAGATAAAAAATACACCGAGTCTTGAAAAAGTATATTTATATTTTTTATTTAAATTTTTACACAAAAAAATTAGCTTTTTCTAAAAAGGCCATTATCGATTTTTTTATTTCAATTTATTTTTCAAAAACAATGTGAATTTACATAATTATTGAGCTCAAATTTAGAGTGCTCTGAATGTAAAAGTGACGTCGAATACCCCAAAGATATGTAGGAAAAAGCAACAAGATCAATTCGTTTAATAATCACAGTAAAATTGTTTTTTTCTTTAAACTATCTTCAATTTTGATAGCAGCAAAATGTACGGAACTGTCCGTCACGTCTGATGCCCTGCTTATGGTAAAGAATATTGACAGGGAACCGCTTATCTATTCCACTCATAATTAAAAATGTCTTACGTTCATCATAAATATTAGAAACGTGTAATAATTCTTTTATCAATCAACTTTTATCAAACTATGCTATATTATTTATATTAAACTACATTTGATAATTTATAAAAATTTGGGTCTATTGTCCATGAAATTATTCATAAATGTACGCTGGCGTCTATTTACAGTATCATGTACTGGGACGCAGCTTTCCTCGGTGTTTTCATTGGAATGACAATACCGGGGTACGAAAATTAAAGGCTCGATATAGATAGGTGTATCCAAGTCAGTGAAAGATAGCGGAGAGAACGTGAGCGTTAAATATGCATGGCGGGTAAAGCGGCAACAATAGCACAGCATCCCTATCGTTTTCATCTCTCTGTCTCTCTTTCTCTTTGTCTCCCTCCCCCCCTCTCTCTCTCTCTCTCTCTCTCTCTCTCTCTCTCCGTCTATTTTCGCCCTCTCCCTTCCTATTCGTGGATCTCTACACTCGAATTTCGTGAACGAGAATCCTGGATATTGGTCTTTCTCGTGTTGCATATAGCTCTCCTTTGCTTCACGTTCCTATACAGCGCTAACATTTCAAGCTCCTACAACGGCGAGCAGTTGATCGGGAACCAGACGCAAAACACACCTTGCTAATGGCTCCCCTGCTCTGTATATTCCATCTCTGTTTCTCCCTTTCAGTGTCTTTCTTTATGTCTATCTCATTCCGCTCTTCCTCTTCCTTTTTCTCAATTTCTCTATCTCTGAGTCTGACGTTTAATAACAATTCAACAGGCACTCGGCCACCCTCGCTTCTTATTCTCACGAGATATACCCTTGACCACCTAACAGCTTCCTTACATATGAGGTGATCGAAGTTGAACAGTCAGGGAAACTTGTTCAATTTTGTAGATTTTTTCCAATCTGTGACTCTCTGATAATTTAATACGAAACAATATGCTTTTTATTGTTATAAATTCGTAGAAATAATAGTTTCATTGATAAATGACTGTTTATAAACGTTTAAAAAAAAGTTTACAATTGTTTTCAACTGGTTGAAAACCAATTCAATTAAAAAAGATTTGTTGAAAAAGATTTTAATTTTGTTGAAATACGGATTTTTTTAGTTTAACAGGAAACATAAATTCGCAGAGCGAGAGATATTTTATCACTGTGTTGGTTGTGGTTTTCTGTGACTTTTAATTCTAGTGCCCTTTTTCAAAGATCTTTGTAGAGTTGTATTCTCTATGAAGTTCACGATGTACTCTTATTAACAATACATCAATAAATAACAGCGGGATGTGTAACGAGGCCCATGCCGAAAATCTACGCGACGACACGACGTATCCATAAATATCCAATCATTTATTTTCCCCTTCGAATAATCCAGTAACGTTTGCCATTATTATTTCGTGACCTGTTTTTTCTCCCTCCAATTTTGTGTTCAATGTAGACCGTTGAAATGACGCCATCAATATATCGCATCTAACTTACTGTTCACGTGAATGTACTACATTTCCATCACATTCCATTTCCTTTATTATTTCGTCGTTCTGATTTACTTGTGCACGAAAACGAGATCAGTTTTCTTTCACCCTCTTACGACCATTGATGTAAATGTGAGAAATCGTACTATTCTTTTCTAATTCTCTGATTCAATTCTGATCGACGTTCCCCCAAATTTCGATTCGATTCTCAATGTTTATGAGTAATCCACTCTCATAAAAAAATAATCATTAGTACCGAGCGTTCTTAAAAAAAATTACTGGTTTAAAAACGAATTTTTGACACGTTTTTTACTATAAATTTGTGCATAAAATATACACTGAGAAAAGAAATTTGTTGTTTCAACAAATTTTTTGTTGAATTAACAAATTGTGGCGAACAAAATGAAATTTGTTAGTTGAATAGAAAATTTTGTTGATTCAACAATATTTTTGTCGTAATGAGCAATATTTATTTGAGCTAGCAAATTAAGTGGTTGAATTAACCAAATTTTTGTTGAGTTAACGAATTTCGTTTTGTTTGCCACAATTTGTTGATTCAATAAAAATTTTGTTGAATCAACAAATTTCTTTTCTTAGTGTATAGTTCGTAGCTCGTATCGTCATGAGCTAGTTCGACTTCGAAAAAGTAGAGATTCTTAGTTAGTCCTACAGGATTCGGATCAATTTAGAAAATGAATCTTATTTTCATTAAAAAAACAAGAAACCGTCTGTGTTGAGTCGATTTCAAGATAAAAATTATTGTTTCACAGTAAAAAATTGAGGAGGGTGATAAAATAATAACAGAGGAGCAGGTGGGTTTAAATTCACGAGGATCGTGGTAAAACATTTTTTATGCATATATCCGAGTAGAATTTCGTCAGCCCTTTTAAATGGCACCCCCCACATTTTTCATCCCCTAAAAATAAAAGGACTGGTAGGGTAAACACACTTTTATTTTGTTTTTCGTTTTACGCTGGTCCTTGGATTTTATACTAATTCGCATTTTAAACTCGTTACATAACGATAACTATTACAAATGAAATGACCGAAGTAAATAAATTGAATTTAAGTTTAAAATAAACAGTAGAAAAGGATATAAAAAAATAATGCGAAACTGGTGGAATATAATACTTCACTCATGATTCGATCTAAGTTCATGTTGGCCGATAGACATGATCTCTTTTATCGATGAACGTGACATTAGATACTCTTGAAAGACATATTTTCTTTCTAACTATTGCCAACCGATTTGAAGTTAATTTTTGACGATTTCTTAACGGGACAGACCTAGTTAGAATTTTCGAAAAATCGATTTTTTTTTTATTTCATTTTCAAAAAGTAGAATCTCTTACGAACATTTTCCGCCCAGGTAAATGTAAATCGGACCATTATTCGCCGAAATACAAGACTTTGTAGCACGTCGTGTCTGAGCCATAGGTAAGCAGGTAGCGGACTTGAAGTGCGTTTTTCTCGAAACCATGTTTTTGAAGTCGGTGATCACTGTAGCTCGAGAACGGCTTTACCGATCGGGTTGAAATTTATATCACTTCTTCTATACATGGTAGTCCTCCATATGAACGAAGGATTTTTTTTTTGGATAATTATTTTTATTTTTGATAGCAAAAAATGGAACTGATATTTTGGTCAAAAAAACACTTTTGACTTTTAACGGCCGCCATTTTGTGAAAAATTGAAATTTTTCAAAACCCTTCGTTCAACTGGAGCATTATATCATTAACTAAAAATCCCCTCCGTTTTTTTTGTTTCAGATGAGCCGTTGCAGCGTGAGCTTGATCACCGCAAACCGTGTTTTTTTTTGCAGCGTCCTCGGCAATTGACGGTCACCAGCTTATTTCGATATGTATTGCGTTGAAAAAATTGCAACATATACATTACATATTTATCTTTTAAACGGAAGAACTTTTGTTGTGAATTATTTTATCGTTTGACCAAAAAAAAATCGGAAAAAAGGCCTTTTTTTTGACGTTCCAACTAGGTCTGTCCCGTTAAGTTCAAAATGAAAATTATTATGAAAGAGGAGGAAAACAATCTCCGAATTACGGGGCGTAGGTGGAATCAGCGTATAAAAAATACCGAAACTGCAGTAACGGCGGTATAGGGTGTAGCAGAACACAGAACATGGAAGGGGGATTGAGGAAGAGTCCATGGATCTGTATATACAGAGGTGTGTACTGTATATGTGTAGGCTGTTTGAAATGCGAGCGGCCTCCGCGTCTACTTCCGATCCATCTGGCTCAAGACCGGCGACAAATCGAGTTACCGCTCGAGACTCTCTTTCTCGTTTCTCCATCGAAGAGCAAAGAGCCCCGCGGAACCCTCGTTCTTTCTTCCTTTTTTTCCTTTCTTCATACATTCTCTCTCTCCCTTTTCCTCTCTCGTTCTTTTTGTCCGTTCTTCCCATTTTCTTTTCACGTTTTCCGATACCGCACATTCTCGTTTCTTGATCTCACTCTTATTCCATCCCTTCTCTCAAGCTTTTCTCAGAGCCTCTTCTCTGGAACAGCCCCTTCTTGCTTTTTTAGTTTACTTTCCGGTATCGAAGATTTCCCCCGGACCAGTGGGTTCGCCTCCTTAGAGGTTGAGGCCACTGTGAGACCGGCGCAGGGTGGAAGACTTCTCGAACCGAAAGCTCGCGTACGAAATGGAACTCACATTATGGTATACATTTATATATATATAGACGTATTTATATATATGGTTGTCCCGCTTCGCATCCCTGAACTAACTGTGTTTCGTGTCCGAGATCGCGAGTAAAACGAGTTGCCGAGTCGTTAGGGAGTTGAGAAAGCAACCAGCGCAGTCGGAGTTTTCCTATAGCTGCAGAGAAGCTACCCACGACTTTTCCCCTGATCCTTGCCAGTCACGTTTCACGAAAATAGCGCCTTTCTTTAAATTAGCCGACGCCGCTCGATTACTCAGGTACAGTTATTTATGTACATTTATATATATATAAACATAGATAACCTTGTGTTTCATGATGACACGCGCAAAACGCTCGACGCTCTGCGTGCAAGAATATATCCCAAATTTGAGAAAAATCTTCTCTCTTTCGGTTGGCCCCCATCTTTCACTCCTTTTATTCTCTTTCCCTGTCCCTCGTTTTCTCTTTTTTTATAATAAATTGAACCACTGCAGACTTGACCAAATTTTTTGCTCTTATGACTCTTTCTTTAATGTGCAGCTCCGCAAAGTTCAGAATTGAACTCTCCCATTCCTTCTGCTGACAATTTGCCGAAATTATTATGTCAGCGATATTATAATTTCAGCCTTAGCGAGTACAATTTTTTTCTCGGTGTTGAGAACGTCTCGTTTTTGTTAGAACACTGATATATTAATAAATAAAATGTCGCGTATGTGCTATATGTGCTTTACTAACGAGTCAACGGGTACACCCACGTCGATAACCCGCCTAGAAATTATAGTAGAGACCTTTTTAGGCTGTTATCAGGTCACCTCATTGCCGTATAAGGCGCTTACAAGGCGATCTGATAACGCCCTGACACGAAATATAATGGTGTGGCACATAATTCCCTGATGCAGGCTGACTAATTGGGCCCTGATCAGACTGCGTGACCAGGCCCTGATCGAACTGCTAAACACGGACCTGATTGAGCTGCCTGACTGTGCCATTATAATGCTTCCTCTTAATACATACATACACGTTTATGTATGTATTTGTTTAGGTTATCATTTTCATCATTATTACTGAGAAAAAAATATGGTATTTCTGACTATATTTCAACTATGCAGTATGTTTCCCTGAGATGACAGAAATATTTTATGGTTACTGTAATCCACCAAAATATAGTTTTATTTACTATATTTCAATAATCGAATATATTAAGAGCACATGTTAATTGCAACAATGACATTTTTACATATAAAGTTAAGTATCTGCTACTAGTGGATACTAGTATGTCGCATAAAATATGTAGATCTTTTCACTATCAAAGACAAATCACCCAATTATAGGTATAGTCAGAAGTACTATACAAGATATCATTAATAACTTTCCTGATGTTATGTATGCCAACGACGATATAGTAAAATACAAGAAACCGTATAGGGATGGGAATAATCCTATGCCGAAATTGTTTTAATCTAATTAATTTCATTTCCCCTTACTTTATTAAAGCAAAACTACATCTGTTTTCAAAGTCCAATCATTCCAAAACACCAGACGCGATTTGCGATAAAAAAGGAAAACGTTTATATTCACATTATATATATTTACATATTTGTTCTGTGGGTCGGGATCGAACTGCCTACCTACGGATTTCCTACCTAATGCCTACCTACCTAACTCGGGACTCTAACCACTAAACTATCGACTACTACGGAGTTCTTTGAAATTAAATTTCATCTATAAGCTATATGTTAGTGCACTCTGATTGAAAAAAGTGGATTGCAGTAGAAACGTGTATCTCATCGTTCTTAAGATCACTGAATCCTAATCTAAAGTCAGAATTTTCATTCGTTGGTGGAACCATAATAACTTGAGTTATCAATACAAAAAATCTAAAATTCCGAAAATTCAGTGACGAAGTCATCGAATTGCTAGCAAGAATGACTTTTTTTACAGTTACAGCGACCATCCTGGTTGCTAGTGGCCAATAGCTATACCAGTTATAGTAACCATAGTAGTTGGTAGTGGCCAGTAACCATTCAAGTTACAACAACCATACGGCCCTGATATGCGTGTACCATTTTTTTTCGATGGTTGATGAAATACCTACTTAGCAGGCTGGATCAAGTGCTGTCATGGAGTAGCAATTCAATGTTTTTGAATTCAATCCCGCCGAGCGGACTTTTTTTTATTAATTTTATGCACAAATGATTTTTTTTCTTTTTTTAGATAGATACGCGGATGATTAATTCTAGATGTTATTACAAAAATTATTTTACTACATGTCTATTTAGAAGGAGAAACGGATTCATGAAAGCAAACAATTATAAAAAATAAATAAAAGTCCGTTGGGTGGAATCGAACTCAAGATCATCGTATTGCGAGTCTAGCACTGATCCAACTTGCTAAGCTGATATTTTGTAAATTAATGAAAGAAAATGGTACATGCTTAATAGGGCCGTACTGTTACTGTAACTAGTATGGTTACTGGCCACTAGCAACTAAGATGGTTACTGTAACTGTAAAAAATAGCCATTCTAGTTAAAAAATAAAATTGGTCGTAATGTTTCGTCTATAGTTACTGTCGTAAAGTATTTTAGTGAGCTTTACTCACCGGAAATTAATAATTACTATGTAAATAGTGTAGAAGTGACTAAAATTGCGATGGTCCGATCGGAATGAAAATATGCTACTGTTGATCATATTTTTGTCTACATAGCAACTTGTTCATAGTTTTGTATTTACCGTATTTTGTATTGTTAAGCTTTTTACCACGAGTAATAATACTTTTTATCTAAGATATCATTATACACACCATTCAGATTGTATGTTCAAATGAACATTTCAATTATAGCTAAGTTAAGGCATTACATACGTCCAGAATTTTCAAAAAATCGATTTTTTTTTTTTTACAGATTATTATTCTCTATAGTTTTAGGCGTATTTCTGTGTAAGTTGATTGTACAAATTTCCCATAGATCGAAAGTTATTATAGAAAATGTGACTGCCCAACGAGAGTCTGATGCGCGCACTTGAAACTTTAAATGCATTTTTCTCAAAACTACTTTTTCTGGCACGGTCTGCATGATAACTCATACAGTTTTTAATATTTTTCGATGCTTTTTTTTTTTAAATATTCGAAATTGTTTTCTCTATAGTTTGTCGGGCCGGATTTTTGATGTTGTGATTAAAAAATTTTATAAACATAATTAAAGTGTGACATTTATGACACAAAATGCACACTTTTTTTTAAACTGCCGTAAATTGCCAAAATTTTTCGAATTTCAAAAATCCGGCTCGACAGACTATAACTACAACTTTATTTTACAAGAATTTTTATACGTTTTGCAGATCCATCAGCATTTCAAGAAGAAATGATGCAGACCGTGGAGCAACTTTTTTTTCATAGTGCTTCGGGAAACGTGATTTTTTATGTTGTAATTTTTGAAAAAAAATGAAATAAATTTTTTTATAAAGTTTAAATACTAATAAACAATGTGTAAAAATTATTTTTATTAATTTCTATTGCTATGTCTTCTAAGAACAGTTTTTCTTTTAGCGCGTTTTAGGCGCTGCTGGACGTATGTAAGGCGTTAATTATAATGTGATATTCCTGTCAATACATTTATAGTTAATTTTACTATATCACATTTTACTATGTTAGTTTGTGAAAAAATACCATGGTCTTTTCTCTCAGTGATACTTTTCACATTATATATTAATACTTTTTCACTATGTTCTTATCGCTCTTAAAGGTTCATTTAATTCAATTTTTTGATATTTTGTTTTCGTATGAGTATATTGAACTTAGTACACATCGCACGCACTATAACCACGTGGTGATTTTCGTATGAGTATATTGAACTTAGTACACATCACACGCACTATAACCACGTGGTGATTTGTTAGGTTTTAGATTTTTTCTTCAGGAACCATTCATAATTGTAACAGGTGTACGCAGTTGAACGCTATATCCTTACTCGAATAGTTTAAATAAATTAAATCTCTAATTGTCGACATCGCAGATATACGTATTATAATAAACTAAATAAATAAACACTCGATAAAATTGGGAGCAGTATTCACGCGCGAATTCAGAACTTTTGAAGGTAGAGACACACGTTTCTAAACCTTAGTTGGGCATTATTAGAGTACGCTATACCAAGGTTTGATTAGGACATGTGTCAGTAAGGCCTCACCAAATCACACCTGAGTAGGACCGTTTCAGACTAGCCTGATCTATCAGTTATCATGGAAGGCCTGATTACGACCGGATCAGGGATCCCGTACTAGCGTTGCCCATTTTGCAACCTGATCACGGCCTAATCCCGAGCAGGCAAACCCTAACAAATTTCTAGGCGAGAAAGAATGGGTTTTTCGAATAAATAATCCATTGTATATAAAAAACTAAAAAGACTCTTCTCTATTTTCCGATTTAGTAGAGTTTAAATCAATATCAATCGAGACTGAAGAACAATATAAACTTAAGTTTACAAAATTAAGTTTTTTTTTCTAAGAACTTGTATATCTCAAACGCACGCTAATTATTTGAAAAAAGTTTTTTTTTCTTGCGGGTCTGTTGATATAATATGAGAACCTACGCAAATACATGCGTTTGTGTGAGTAGTGACATCAGTACGCGCACGAGCACGAGAGCCCAGGTCCCTTGAGCACGAGGAAAAGCCCAGGTGGCGTTCGTGCTAATGATGCATGCGTAATTAGGTCATGTATCGCGTATGAGGGTAGCTTGATCCAGGCTTTGCGATTAGAGAGCTCATATTTACTCGGCTTAATTATTGTCTGACTACGATATCGTACTGCAAAAATTTGTCCAATAGCGATGCCCATACGAAATTAGGGGAACTGTTAGTATACCGCAATTTTCTGACGCATTGAGTATCAACAAATAATGAGAATTTGACAAATATTTACCGTTTCTCGACAAACCCCAGTAGTGTGTGAACTGTTCACACACGGATGACCAAAATCGTTATCTCAAAGTTATGTAGGGAAGGGCTAGGCAAAGCCGAACATTCGAGCAAAGCGGCATGCTCCCCCGAAAAAGGCGAATTTACTTTTTGAGTGGAAAACTGAAAAATTCGATCATATGACTCAGGACATGCGTTGAAAAAGTAGTATTCATTGGAACGACTGATATTTCTAACATGAAAATTAAGATATATTAAATAATAAAAAAATGACTATTCAACGAATCAATCAATATTCGTGTAACTTTTATCAGAACACATATACACGCACGTATGCACGCATGAACGCACGCACGCACACACTCCCTCACACACACGCGCGCGCCCGCGCCCGCACTTACACATATTTGTGTATTATTATGACGGGCTAAATTCCAAAAACCTTCTTTTGCCTATAAAATATTCAACTGTAGTTCTTTCATTGCTTGGATTTATTCAAATGTAATCCATCGATTATGTCGAGGTCAGATAATTTTGCACAAAAAATAAATATTTTTGTTCATTTACGGAATTAAATGATTATAGATGACTTTCCAGCTTCTGGTATTTTTAAAAATGTGCTGCTCAAAACAACCATGGGATCGCTTGGTTGGTTCGGATTTTTAAGCCATTGTTAGAATATTTCCACGAAAAATGGTCGCAATTTTTTTCGACAAAAGCTTTGTGTACTTTGAACTCTCTAGTTTCGAAAGGTATCAACAAAAGCTTTTTATTCTTCGTTTTGGCGAAATATTGCCGTGATACAGGATGAAAAAAATCATCAATTTTATTTCTCCATTTTGAAACTGGTTCACGGATTACTTTTTTCGCTGAATGCCGACATGCCAATTTAACAATTAAAGCGTAATCGTTCCGTTTCAATTTAATTTTCTACCGAATCGTCCGCTTCCTCGGACGATTGTTTTGGCCGAGTTTTGTGCAGGGTTGCGAAATTTTTAATGGAAAATATTTTCCATTAACCATTTAATTTACATGATTAATGAAAATAATTTCCATTATCCATTTAAATTAAATGGTTAATGGAAATTATTTCCATTAACTATTTAAATTAAAAGATTAATGGAAATATTTTCCATTAACCATTTAATTTTAATGGTCAAGGGAAATGTTTTCTATTAATCATTTAATTTTAATGGTCAATGGAAATATTTTCCATTAACCATTTAATTTTAAAGGTCTAGGCTACTAGTAGCGGGAACGGTTTTATTCTGGGTCAAAATGACCCAATGGCAGTAACCGTGGTTTTCTCGGTTACTAGTAGCGGGAACGGTTTTATTCTGGGTCAAAATGACCCAATGGCGGTAACCGTGGTTTTCTCGGTTACTAGTAGCGCGAACGGTTTTATTCTGGGTCAAAATAACCCAATTGTAGTAACCGAAGTTTTTTCGGTTACTAGTAGTGGGAACGGTTTTATTCTGCGTCGAAATGATCCAATGGTAGAAACCGTGGTTTTCTCGGTTACTAGTGGCGGGAGTGGTTTTAATTTGGTCAAAATGAACCAATGATAGTAATCGAGGTTTTTGCGGTTACTAGTAGCACAAGCGGATTTATTCTGGGTCTAAATGACCCAATGGTAACAACCGAGGTTTTCTCGGTTACTAGTAGCAGAAGCGGTTTTATTCTGGGTTGAAATAACCCAACGGTAGTAACCAAGGTTTTCTTAGTTACGTAAAATCACCTCAAAAATAGTTCGGTGGAAAAAAACCCGCGTCTGGATCAGTGCATTTAAAATATTTTATTACTATTTCACAGAATAAAGAATATTTTTTACGTCAAACTCAAGAAAAACTCTCTCTCTCTCTCTCTCTCTCTCTCTCTCTCTCTCTCTCTCTCGTTGCTCTTTTGCGTATCTTGGCCCTAACTCAATGGCCCGCCTTCTCACCTTTTTTTAAATTTAATCGTTATTTTTTCTTGATTTTCAATTCCTCCTTTCCCTCTGGTTCTAATCACTCAACTGCCCTCGGCCCGCGGTGTAGTCGACGAAAAAAATTGAGATGGATACAGGGTAGACAAAGTAACGGAAGAAATTGATTATGTTCTGTGTTAAGCTCCTAGACCGACTCTATGATTTAGACGTAAATTGTACGAGCATAGCACTACGCATCAAAATCGTTTTGCGTACATATATAGAAGTTCATATAAGTGCGGGATGAATTCTCATAGATATGTAGTCGAAGAGAACACCTAGTCATTAGAAAAGTGAGATAATAACGTGTATATAATACTCCAATAGTTTTTCCCCCCTTATTATTCGTCACAATTACCGTGATGAGAGCATTTTTCAAGTACGTAAAAGGACAATAAAAATTTACGCACTGGGTCTACTTGAACCAGACCAAAACCATCCCCGCCACTAGTAATCGAGAAAACCTCGATTACTACCACTGAGTAATTTTGACCCAAACTAAAACCACTCCCGCCACTAGTAACCGAGAAAACCATGGTTACCGCCATTGGGTCATTTTGACGCAGAATAAAACCGTTCCCGCTACTAGTAATCGAGAAAACCTCGGTTACTACCTTTGGATCATTTTGACCCAAACCAAAACTGCTCTCGCTACATATAACCAAGAAAACTTCAGTTACTACCAAAGGGTCATTTTGACCCAGCGTAACACGGTTCCCGCTACTAGTAACCGAAAAAAGCTCCGTTCCCGTGCATAAAATTGCTAGGGCAGCCCTACCGTTGATCGGGGCCTTGACGGGCTTAAACATGGATGCCCTATCATGAATTGCCATATCACCGCCAGGTTAGGGCCCGGTAGGGCAATGCCAAGGCCCCCAGGCTTATTTGAAATATGGCTGACCTAATGCAACCTGTTGAGGACCTAGTCGGGCTTCGATCGGGTAACCCGTGCTTAAAGAAGTTGGAATAATTACAACACAGCCAAGTCAGGCACCGATTAGGCAGAAGTATCAAAGCCCTGATTATCTAAAATTGTGGCAACCCATCGAGGACCTAGTCGGGCTTCACTAGGGTTGCCTTCGTTTAGAAGAGTGGGAATATCTCTAACAAAACCAAGTCTGATCCCGATGAGGTCTTAGTCGGGATTTCCTGGGGTAGCCCACATTCGAAGGAGTTGCAATAATCACATCAAAACCAAGTCAGGCCCGAATAGGGCGAAAGTATCGGAGCCTTGATTATCTAAAATATAGTACACTCGAGGCAATCCATCGAGGACCTAGTCGGGCTCACTAGGGTTGCCCTCGATTAAAAGAGTGGGAATAACTCTAACAAAACCAAGTCTGGTCCCGATCAGGAGAAAGTATTGAAGCCTTAATTACTCAAAACATGGCACTCTCAAGGCAGCCCATTGAGGACCTAGTCGGGGCTCACTAGGACCACTCACATTCAGAAGAGTTGGAATAATTACAACAAAACCAAGTCGGGTCCAAATAGGACAAAAGTATCCGAGCCTTGATCAACTAAAACATCGCAGTATCGAGACAACCCTGCGAGGACCTAGTCGGGCTTCACTAGGGTTGCCCCCATTTAGCAAAGTTTCAATAACGAAAACGAAATCAAATCTGGACCCAATGAGGCGAAAGTATCGAAGCCTCAATTATTTAAAAAATGCCGCTCTCAAGACAACCCATTGAGGACCTAGTCGGGCTTCACTGGGGTAGCCTACATTCGAAGGATGAGTTGGAATGATTACAATAAAAACAAGTTTGGTCCGAATAAGGCGCGAGTATCAGAACGTCGATTTATTAGAAAAATAAAATTCATCATATAATCATATTCATCATCAATATAAAATTCATCATCATAAAAGTCGATTACATTACAGAATAAATTCATGTGTTTCGTCGATTACATTACAGAATGGTATTACATCTGCATTACACAACAATAATGCGTGGAATTTACAATAATAATAATATAATAATATAATAATTTAAGGAAACATTCAGTCTGATTAAAATTATTCTATTAAGGCGATCTATCAGGTGCGTGAGCGTGCGAGAGATAACTAAAAAGCAGATACACGTTTTTTTTGGACATGGTTGATATTTTGAGAAAAATAAAAGTTAAAACTTTTTTTCTGACGAAAGAAGAATAACATGTAAGTCATATTTTTCTTGAAATACGAAACCGCTCCGAATAAAAAGTGCAGCAGGATTTCTACCGATCGTACCGCTGATAGATCACCTTAAGGCGAACTTTATGCATGTAGCAATGATAAAACATACGTGCGAACAGTGCCATTAGGTTGCAGCGCTAATTTTAAAGTAACTAATTTACGGTCAATCTTTGTTATGGGATAAATGCCGTCGATCGAAGATTTAGTTATGAGTTTCCATACATGGACTTTGCTCGATTTCGTCGGATAACTAAATGCATCGATCTTTTTGTTATATATTTTTGCTTCGATATAGTAGAGTGATTTTCCAAATTCATTTTTTTCTTTGAACATTTTTTTTATCACTGCTACTTTTCCATTTTTTATAAGCACAACGTTGTTCGGCGTGCTAGCGCTTATAACAGTGGAGTGATTTAAGATCAATTTTTCTACGATGATTCCTTTTTTTTCAGTGAACTTCTGCTGAATTTTATATTTCGATGGAATTGATTTTGGCAGAACAGGAATAACATTATCGTATTCATTTTTTCTTCGACAGAATTGTACAAGAGGTCGATTCGGTGTTCTAATCAGACGCTTGATTGCTGCGAGATGGCTTTCAAAAGGAAAACAATTTATTTTACTTAAATCGCAACCGAAATTATCCACATCGTCGACAATATGACAAAGATTGTGCATGTTTATTACTTGGGATTCCTCCCCATATAAAGTCGGCAGTGACAATACGAATATCTCCAAATACCGTCTTGCTTTTTCTTTTAACTGCAAAACCAATGTTTCGCTGCACAAAATTCGGAAACTCGTGTACAGTAGAAGAAAATGATTGTATAAATGCTTGGGTAGCAAATTTTTCAGAACGAATGCACCACAGTACAAAAGAAAAAATCTAAATTCAGTGGCTTTCCACTTAGCAAAACAGTCTATCGATCTCGGTTTCCTTTGGAACTCGGCGACCATTTGTGCCCTCAAAGACATCATTCGACGAGAAAGTTCTCTTCTCATTCTTGCACTCAATCGTACTTTCAGTGGGCCATTCAATAAGAGTTCTAATATTTTTTTCATGGCTCCAATGCAGACTAAATGCATGAAATCCAAAGGAAAAATCGCTGTCATGTCAATTTCGGGTTTTATCAACTCCAATGGAGAATTTCCCACGTGATGTTCAGGATCCATCCTTTCTCGGAAAGTGACATTCGTTCTTTTTCTATAGTTCACTCCTGGATAAACTATTCGCTTCTTTTTCCACCCTACTACTTTGACAGCCGTTCCATAAACAATGCATCGCTCACATGCGCCATAGCCACCGTGGCCTTTCGTTGCCTTGCAAAAAGACCGAGCGGGTGTGTCGGCAATTATTGCTTTTAATTTAACGTTAAATATTTTGTCATTGAGAGGCAAGCCTTGGTCTTGCAAATCATTCAGTTCTGTTATGAAATCTCTAAAATAATCGTTCAAGTCTTTCGGTTTGCTCGCTCCGCAGTACATAGCCACTACAAACGGTCTATATATATCAGGATCATGAAAGATCTTACACAAAATCGGCCACAAGCCTATTTTCCCAGACTTTGTTAATGGTAACCCATCTATGTTAATGAGCAATTCGATATCGCCCTCATGGAATTCAGCAATACATTTACGTAAACCTTCAGAAAGTCCAAAATATACGAACTCCCCAGGTTCATGATTCGCTGAACAGTTTTCCATGCTCCGAATTTCATAGCTTCCTTTTGAAGTTTTCAAAAAAGTTTGCGCTGCAATTGGTAAATCGGGGAGTAATCTTTTCCGGAGAATATTCAATAACCCGGATAACTGCGCATGGTTGATGTTACTTTCCAAAGCCCATTGACGAATTTGTTCAATTTCCACCGGCATCGATGATGATGGTTCAGCGAAAGTATGTACAGGAGCATCGTTTTCAGAATGTGATGAATCACGTGCCTCAAAATCATCTCCAAAAATATTGTTGTCGGATTGTTCAGAATCATTCTGTACATCGATGACGGTCTCTCCTCTATTGACATTCGGATCATCTACGATATTCATCGGAGTCCTTTTTTCTGCGAAACAAATACATTTTTTGAACGGCTGCACGTTTTTAGTTACGGACGAAATACAGAAAATCTGAAATAATTCAGCCATATTCAAGACATTACGAACATTGATATGCAAAAAAAATGATCAAGCAATTGTTTGCAACAAGAATTATTCAAAAAACGATCAGACGATTTTTCTTTTCGACGTTTCAAATGAATTTCACATTTTTCTACAACATTCTGTATTTTCGACATTTTTTGTTTTTTTCAAGGTAACATAGATGCTGCTTGTTATATGCAAAGTTTGAATTCGTGATTTTGTATTAATTAAGGAAAAGGTGCTGGGTGTGGCTAACAAAAGTAATATTAAATAAAAAAACTCATTCCACGTAAAGAAAAACAAATGGTTCGATCACCTATCGCCGACTCTTTTGTTTCGATTATTACGGATTATCACTGTTTGTAAAGTTTCGAAGCTCTAATATAAAGAACTAATAAAAATGATATTAGATTTTGTATTATTAGCACGAAACAAAAGATCTTTTTGTATCCACTATTTTGTTTTGTTTTAATTTTCGTAGTCCAGAACTGCAAGTAAATAACGAGCATGGCTTATAATCAAGATATTTCGTTAGTAAATCAACGATGCAATCTTCGATAGCATTAACAAGATACGAATATCGTTCGTGTTTCTTCGGCACCGACAATTCAAATGCCCGGCATTTTTTTAATTTTTGACTTTTTATTAATATTATAGGTTCAGGCTCCAGCAAATATTATATAATTAATAAAAATTTTTGATTTTTTGATTACAGATAATTTTTCAAAGTGCTACGATGTAGATCAATTAGCCATGTTTTTTTCATACGGTCGTGTTACAGCACGTATAAACAATTTATATGACTTTATTTTTTACTAAAAAAATTATTTTTCCGTACTTTAAGAATTAATAAGTGTGAAAAAACTTGAGTTGTTTATTTACTTTGGTCTATGGAAAAAAAATTCATGAAATTCACCTTATTTTTCGGTCGCTTAATGAGAACCTCCCCTTAACAAAATAATACGAAAATCGTTCGTATCTCTTCGAAAATTTGAAGCTGCAATCGTAAGATGAAGGATCCAATTATTCTTTATATACGCTCTTTTGAAAATACTAGTAACATTCATTTCTCGTTGAAAAAAAAAATCGTAAAAAAACAGATATTCGTATTTACTAGTAGAAAAAAAAACGTAGCAGATTTACACTGTAAAGAATTCGTTTGAGGTAGCTACTGCTATTAACTCTAGCAAAATGAGTGGAAAATTTGTATCCATTGATTTTACAAACTCGAAAATTCGTTTTTATCGTTTATTCAAATTTATGGAATTTTTTTTATTTGAATATTTAATGCACTTTTGGAACCGGCAAATTTGTTGTTTTCGCGTTATCATCATATCCATAAAATGTCAAGAATGCCTCAATATTTTTACATTTTTCTCCAATTATTAAGTATCGACATTTCAATCGAATTAAATTTATGGAAATATTCGTGTGAAGGAATCTCGATCGAAAAAGGACATAATTTTTTTACCATTTTCATTATTATCATGTAAGAAAACGAGTTTGTAAAAGCAATTTAGTAAATTAAACACTTATTCAACTAGAAAGTAAGGCTACCTTGAGTAAGGCAGATTTTTAGGACGGTCAGCTGATCGGGCTTAATCTACATATTAATCGGATCCTTCACCTTGAGGAGAATCTCGCATGGGCGATGAAAAAGAGTTCTTTTTCATGTGTAATTTATTTTCGTATTTATTTTTTTTAAATTAGTACTGAAGCTTCGAAAAAAATGTATGAAGTTCGAGAAAAAAAGTTTAAGCATTTGAAATTATTTCGGAAGAATAAATGTTGCGTGAAATTTGATTATTCCTCCAAGTACCGCATTTGATTTCCCTCTTAATCGTACATCGTTTGGTATCAAAGTATAAATAAATCTGATTCACTGATATCCTCTAAGATTATCGTTCAAATCGGATGATTTCTGCGTTACGACAAAAACAGAAATTTCATCGAACACGCGAGCGATTTGAATGTTTGCCTATGGTTTTTTTTTTTTTTTTAAATCCCAAGTTGGATCTTGTTTTTATTTAACAAATCATGTGTCCTCATATTTTTTCATTTTTAGCTGCTTTGTTCCTCGTCGTTCCCATTTATTCGTGAAAACAACGTTTCATCGATCGTTCGAGAAAAGAAAACACTTGAAAATACTATAAATATTCACGTTAAATCTCTAATTATTTTCAACGTCTCTCATATGGGATTATTGTTTGTTTTCTCTCTCTCTCTCTCTCTCTCTCTCTCTCTCTCCCCCCCCCCCCCTTTTCCTAGTTTAGGCAATTATGTACAGAAAATATTTACAATTTTAACTTGTACAAGACTTGTATGTTATTTATAACATAGTCGAATATTCCGAGACACATTTTAAACTTAATTTTTATCCTTTTATGCTGTAATAATTTAGTTAATCTTAAATTCTACATAGCCGCGATAAATCTTTGATTAACAAAAAAAACGTGGGATAAAACTTAAATCGGTGTATCAAAGATTTTTCTTAGATCTATTGATTCTAAATGTCAGATCTACGAGGATAGAGTTCATCCGGGACCGTTTTGTAGTATGAAAGTCTTGCATCGTTGAATCGTAACGAAAATACGTTTTTTCCTACGGTTCCAAATCGCCAGTTTTACAATGTAATTCCTTCAATGCCGCTCAGAGGGTTAATTAAATACTAATTTATAAAAGAGGTACTCACCACTGACGTTCATTTCGATGTGTTCTTTCGCTTCTCCAACAATATTTTCGATATCCATTTTCATGTCTTTTAAGAACATCCTGCTCTTTCTTTTTCGATGGCGGGCGAGTTTTTTTTCCGTTGATCCATTAACCCCACTTTTTCGATCACAAAACAATGTAATATTAAACCACGCGAGTTCAGATATTTTACGTAAATTCGACTTGAAAAATGGTGACAGGTAGCTTTACAAGAGTAAAAATATTGTTTTATTTTACTTTATGTAGTATTAATGAAGGTAATTTCAATTAGAAGGAGCAGAGAGAGTGATTCGTCGGTAGTGTATGAGAACGACCGTTTTCGTGTTAGAGCGGCGTCGTGCGCTTCGGGAGATTTGCCATCTTCGCCATCTTTACTAATCGCTTCCCGCGTTCCGTGTTACGAGTTACCACGCTCGTTCAGTGTTCCGAGTGCTTTTTCTTTTCTCAAAGTGTGCAGTGAATTAGCCGGAAATTTTGTCCCACGAGTAAGTATAATTTTTTGGTTTTCTTTTATTAATCAATAAGTGGAATATTCAAAATTTTACAAATATAAAATGATGAATTCCGATTCATAAAAGCCACGTGTTGCATAACCTAACTTTTTCATAAAACCCACGTGTTGCGTGATTTCGCTTTCGACGAAAATTTCCAACACGAGGTTATGCAACACGTGGCTTTTATGAATCGGAAAAATTTCCAATCAACTCAGTTAAATATAATTTTATATTTAACTGAGTACATCACGAAATTTTCTAGGTTTTGAATTCATGAGCTGACTATTTTCAAGTAATTTATCAAAAATTCCCAATCCACTCAGTTAAATATAAATTTATATTGCATTGAAGATTGCGTCGTTGGAATGCAACGTAATTTCTTTATTTTTCTTATTGAAAACACGTAATTTTCATGCAGTGTTTGTGTACGACAATTGGACAATTTGAATTAGAAAACAATGAATTATACAATGAATTAAAAAAATATTTTTGGTTGCGTTTCAACGATGCAAACTTCAGTACTATATAATTTCAGTCACTCGATTATTAGTTTTTTTATTCATTTCATTGGAAAAAAACATCCCTATTTTGTATTTTCTCCTTAGTGTCCCCGGTTGTGCGAGAATATCAACTCGTCAATTTCCTCGATGAAACTGGCGAGGATGGACTGAGATCGGTGGAGTGCGTGCCTAGTTCATGGGTTTCATTTGATTCGGCTTCAGGGTCTTGCATGGTACGCTACATGCAACCTCCGTACGAAGATGAGGACAGACAACTCATTCGAGATTTGATACGGAAAAAGGCTGATCCTCCAGAGAGTTGGCCACTATTTCGTGTTTCATTGCAAGGTCATGCAAGTAAGATGTGACAAAATAATTTTACGTTCTAATAACTTACTAAAAAAATATATATCTAATGTACACTGAAGTAATCATTTTTATATTTATGTATTTATAATTTATTCTTTCATTAAGAAACTCACGCAGAAGGGTTGCAAAGAGTGAAAAAGCTTTCAAAGCATGAATATGCCTACACCACCGAAGCTGAAAATGATGGCGAAAAAAAAGCAAAATCAGTGATGGAATTGCTGAAGAAGCAAAAGGCGCAGCATGACAAATTCATAGGGAATGTTTTGAGCCGCAGAACTTTGTCTTCGGAATCGCAGGATGATGATGAAAACAACAACGCCGATTATCCAAAAGGTAAATTTATTATGTCTATTTGAAAATTGCTTTGTAGAAATATACAAAATGAACGGTCCTGGAATTTTTTTTGATAAATTAACTTCTTATGGACTTTGGAAAAGTGCATTAACAATTATTTATGAATCAATGTTTTTGAATGGTATATATAAAGAAAATTCATTTTATTTTAGTTTCAGATGAAAGTTCGTCGGAATCAGAGAGAGTGTGTATCAAGCGACGGCAAAACTTGAAGATGAGGACGTCGAAGAACGTTTTCGAAAAAGAGTCATCTGTACAAATTTCTACTTCCAAGGCTGGAAAAAATATTGATAAAAACTCAGTGGAGCAGAAAAAAAAACCAACCTCCAATGATACTGCAACAAATTCAGTGCAGCAGACACCTATGAATCGTCAAGCAGAGCAAAATAATGATAACAATCACATTTTTGCTTCAGAAGGTAATTATACACACGTTGATAGTATTAGAATAGTATTTAGGTATTAAGTTATTGCCAAAAAATGGAATAAATTTATATTTCCAGTCTAACGACGAATATATATGTATCTGTATCAATTATGAATTATCAATATTGAATATTATTATTATTATAATTATTATAAATTATCATATATTTATAATAAATATAAATAATTATAAATTATCTAATACACACACGCACGCACGCACGCACGCGCGCGCACACACACACACACACACACACACACACACACACCGTTAGACTGGAAATATAAGGTTATTCGTCACAAATAATATCGAAAAATTAAATTACTCGCTAATACTTGGGTGTGTGAATAATTATGCATACCTGAAGATAATTATTCACACACTTAAGAATTAACACTGACGAATGAATAATGATTCTCGTTAGAGCATTTATACTTAGTTGAAAGAAAAGAAGGATGTAACGAGTGGCTTTTAGCGAGGGCTAAAGCGACACGAACAACACGAAGGTCGAATTCTTCAGTTTTTCGATACGAAAAAAACAAACTATGAAAATGCGAAAAATTAACGTATGGTATTGTTCTTTTTTTTAAAGATTGTTTTCGATAGTTTCTTTTTTTTCTGTGCTTAATTCGCGATAAAATTGCGTCATTGTCTTTGCGACATTTCATTTTTGACCCCTTTGTCGGACCCGGTCGCCCGCCAACAACATCATTGAGTTTCTAAACGAGAGAGAAAGCGACCAATGAATTTTTTTCCCAAAAACTTTTACCTGCTGGGACGGAATGTGGAATTCATTCTCTCGACTCGTCGAGAGGACTTTTGCTCGAGTTTTTTACTTTTTTAAATCTTTCCTTTTTTTACGCGATCCGTGAGAAAAGCGCCGAGTCGTTCTTCTCCCTTCCAAATTTTTTTTTTTCAATCAGGACTAATGTGGTGCTTCCGTATGACGAACGCGAGATGTGAAAAAAAATTTTTAAATTGAAAAAAAAAAACGCATGACAAACAAAAATGTAGAGAACATCCGTGCGACGAACGTCTCGGGATTTTACCCGATTTTATAATTACAATTCTTACACAATGTGACAAATTTTCTTTTTCTTTTCTTTACTTTTATTTGTGTCCTTCAAATCATATGGTATATCCAAACGCGTTGCCTGCGAATGCTTTTTTCTATTATATATATATGGGGCATTCCACACCAAATCGGCCACGTTTAAAATGCGCATTTTTGATTTTGTTGATTTTTTTTTTCAAAACAGATCATTACTAGGAATTCACCTGATTTTTTTCAAATTTTTATTTTGACATTTCTGTCGGCTACAAATTTTTAAAAAATATCGCAATTTTTTTTTTAAATACACATAACTCCCTGAAAAATTGAGTAAAACTAATGGATGAGAGGGTCAAAATCTTTGTTTTGGAATGAACTTCCATTTGATAGTATATTAAAAATTATTAACAGATTGATTGAAGCAATTTTATCTGTTTTAAGTGAGATTTTTATTTTTTCACTGTGTTTTTCCCCCTCGATTTTCTTTGTAATTTTTTATAAAAAACCTTTATTTTTTTCGAGTCGTCATTTTTGTCAATGTTTGATGTACTTTTTAATTTACAAAATGCGGAGAATTTCTGAACATTTTCACATTTTTCTCGAATTTTTGGGTGCTGACTTTCCGATTTAATAAAATTCAATGAAATGTACGTATAAAGGACTCTCGATTAAAAAATTACTTTTTTTTCAACTTTCGTATGTCTATATAAGAAAACGAGTTGGTAAAACCAATAGAATCTCGGGGATAGAACCAGGGGAATCTCGCATGGGTGATGAACAAAACGATTTCTCATGTATAATTTATTTTCGTTTTCTATTTTTTTTAAATTAACAATGAAATTTCGGATAAAATATACAAACTTTCCCAAAAAAAATCTAAATATTTGTTGTTTATTTTCGTGAGAATGAATGTTGTGAAAAATTTGATCATTTCATTGAGTACCACACGAGATTACCTCCTTAATCGATATTATTTGTGACGAATAAATTCGAGCAAGTAATTCCGCGTATAATGTGTCGTCGTTTTTCACGTGATTGAACGAATTCTGATTTTTTTCAGAAGTATTTTCAGATTTGAATTTGTTCGATATTTGTAGATGCCAAGCTGCTTTACCGTACAATGATGAAGGTTTCCGCTGTTTTGAAGCTCCACACTGAAGAGATACAGGCACTTCGACATGCGTTCGAACGATCGTTGAAAGTAACTGGGAATGGGATCACAACGAATTTTTTCGCGGAAAAATACAGTTTCTCTAAAATAAAAACTGAGGGCGATTTCCGAGCTTTCGACGCCCGTTTAAAAAATGAAGAAGAATTTCGAAATGACTTTGTACGTTTTTATCTGAATATTTTTACTGAATGGACTATTTCGCATTGAAAACAAAAAACTATTTGACAAGAGGGTTTTATGACCGGTTTTTATTTTTAATAGAACATTTTTCTTCCTATTGCAGCATGCAGCACTAAATTGTATCGCAGAATCAGATGTAAAAAAAACAATTAACGCCATTTTGAAAAAATACTTCACGCAGGCATTCGTTATGGAGTGCACTGCCGTTAAGGAATCAAAAATTAAAGGACAAAAATTGATCCTCAAAGGGACTAAGTTTTACGATTGTGTTTTCGGTAAGCATTATTACTGTTAACTTTAACCGTCACTATAATTTATTGATTCAGAAATTCTCAATATTTTTTTATCTCTTTTAGATTTTGTCAGGAAATTACATTCCGCGGAACAAAATGTGACCGAAAAAGTCTACTACCGTAGTCTTGCAGCAGGCATTAATAATGCCAAGGATTGGGACGGAGGGCGTAAGTTGCGTGCGCCGCAAACGAATAAGAAAAATTAAATACGTATTCCAGCTTAAAAAGTCATAATTTATACTACACTCACTGTGATGATACGTATCTATAAGAATTATAAGTGATGTATTCATACTGGAATATGTTATTTTCAACTTTTATTTTTTTTTAAAGTTATTACTTTTGAAGCTTTTTATAACGAATATCTGTGATGCGTATAAATAAGTAATATAAGTGGCGTATTCACATTGAAATTTTTTTTTCCAATTTAATTTTCTTTCAAAATATTATCTCTAAACTTTTGATAATTAATGTATTTAGTAAAATACCAGACCAAATATTCGGATTAAAATATTTGTTATTTATTCATTTAATATAAATAAACATGTTAATTACAGCAATCACCTTATATTCTTTACTCAATATTCCCATGTTTTTATACATTTGAATCTGAACGGAAAAGTTGGGCTGCCCTGTCACGTCTTGTCTCGGCCGCCACGGGGCAATTTCATGGAGATACAATTTTGATGCCTAGACCCCGAGAAGGCTTGCTGATGGCAACGCATGGGCTCCGCTAAGGCTGGCTCATGGCGATGCCACGTATATGCTTGGGCCCGATAGGACAGCCCTATCGGGGCCCAAGCCCGGCTTGATCATGGGGAAGTCAGGCCTACGCTTCGACTCCGCTAGGACCAGCTCATGGCGGTACTACGGCAATGCTTGGGGCCCGATAGGGCAGCCCTATCGGGGCCCAAGCTCGGCTTGATCATGAAGAAGTCAGGCATACGCTTGGGCTCCGCTAGGACCAGCTCATGGCGATACTACGGCAATGCTTGGTGCCCGATAGGGCTTGATCATGGGGATGTTATGGATTTTACATGGCAAGCGTGAGGCGGTTGCAAAGGCCCAGATTTGGTAATCTGAAAAGGCCCTAGTCTAAAAAGCGTGACCATCCTTTCCGGGGCCCGCTTGGGCTTCCAAACTAGGGCCCTATGCAAGTTAGGGAAAACGGATCAGGGCCTAGTTGCAGCCTCAACCAAATTTACGCACGGGTTACTACCATTGGGTCTTTTTGACGCAGAATAAAACCGTTCCCGCTACTAGTAACCGAGAAAATTTCGGTTACTATCATTGCGTCATTTTCGACCCAGACTAAAACCACTCCCGCGACTAGTAACCGAGAAAACCACGGTTACTGCCATTGGGTCGTTTTTACCCAGAATAAAACCGTTCCCGCTACTAGTAACCGAGAAAACCACGGTTACTGCTATTGGGTCATTTTGACCCAGAATAAAACCGTTCCCGCTACTAGTAACCAAGAAAACCACGGTTACTGCCATTGGGTCAATTTGACCCAGAATAAAACCGTTCCCGCTACTAGTAACCGAGAAAACCACGGTTACTACCATCGGGTCATTTTGACCCAGAATAAAACCATTCCCGCTACTAGTAAACGAGAAATCATCGGTTATTACCATTGGGTCAGTTTTACCCAGACCAAAACCGCTCGCGCTATTTGTAACCAAGAAAATCTCGGTTACTACCATAGGGTCATTTTGACCCAGATCAAAACTGGTACTGCTTCTGGTAAACGAGTGAGCCTCGATTACTACCATCGGGTCATTTTGACCCAAGCCGAAACTACTGCCGGTACCAGTAACCGAGGAAACCTCCATTACTATTATTTAATTTCAATTAAATAGTTAATGAAAAATATTTCCATTAACCATTTAATTAAATGATTAGTAGAAAATATTTTAATTGACCATTAAAATTAAATGGTTGATGGAAAATATTTTTATTGACCATTAAAATTAAATGATTAATGGAAAATATTTCCATTAATCATTTAATTTAAATGGTCAATGGAAATAGTTTCCATTAATCATTTAATTTCAATGGTCAATGGAAATATTTTCTATTAACCATTTAATTTTAATCATTATTGGAAATAATTTCCATTATAACCATTTAAATAAATGGTTAATGGAAATATTTTTCATTAACCATTTAATTTTAATGGTTAATAGAAATATTTTCCACTAACCATTTAATTTTAATGGTAAATGAAAATGATAATGCATTAAAAAAAATAATGCATTATTTGCAATCCTGGTTTTGTGATTCCAAAACACCAATCGCACTTTTGACTCCGAATGTACATAACTCGGGAGATTTATCACTCAATAGTCACAATAATATCGTATCTATTATACGCTATATAATTTCATAGCTAGCTAGATAATTTCAGTATATTAAATTGACCCTTTAGAATGTTATAAACTGAAACAAAACGTTTTGAATATTGCTGATATTATCTACAGAATAGCACGAAGGAGTTATCTCTCTCTGCTTGCACTGTTTAATTAGTATTATTCAGAAAAAAGCTCAACAAAAAGCTAAAGCATACTGTGCACTACTCTAAAACTCGGAAAGAATTTGATGATTTTTTTAAATCCTGTAATAAGGGATGACTCTGCCGAAACAAAGGGTGATAACTTTTTTTTATGGTTTTCAGAACTAGAGATTTCAAGTTAAAAGACACGTTAAAAAAAATTATGACTATGTTTGGTGGAGATAATAATAATTCATAGTTCAAAAATGCTTTAAATATTCAAAGCCTCAAGAGGGATTCTTTAATTTCTTAAATTATAGTGCTTTAATTTTTGTCAGAAACTTATTCCACACTTCGAATATACTATACTGTAATACGAATTAAATTAATGAAGAATATTATTAGAAAGTAAATGAATAAATTGTGTATGAATAACGAATCTCCCTTTTCGACTTGGTTACGAAAGACTGCAACGAATGCCAATTTATTTTTCGAGAGATACGAGTTCACCGATTCCACTCGTAGTTCGTAGCGGAATATGACATAATTGCAAATTGTCATTCAGCTGCTGTAATACAAATAACAATAATCTCCTCATAATGAATTACTCAATATTGTATATGCACCATATATAAAGAACCCTCATAAATGAAAAATAGAACATGACATTTGTACGGACAATGCCATAGGACTAATGGTTTTTCATGAACAATGAGCATTGCAAATGTATTCATATCAGTTAACTTTATTTGTAATATGATACACGTGCATACCAACATACTTATTACATTCAATATACTTGTGTGGTACATTTTATGATCGAATACGGGGATTCACTATACGTTGTAAAAGCAGAAAAATTATCGATAATTAATGTTTCCAGCCTCATAAAACAAATATTGTGGAAAAGGCCAAAATGTTTACTAAATAAAAAATAAAAAAATCATTTCTTTATTTTTGCAATACATTTTTATACAATAATGGTTTCACTTCACCAAAACCTGTAATCGATTATTGGAATTATATTTATGAAATGAAAAAAAAAACATCCTTTTTAGACTGATGCGAAAAAAGCACGAGAGAAAATCTCATTTATTTAAAAAGGCATTTAGAAAATGTATTAATGGATCACGCGATTAATTATTACCATTTTTTCAAAATTAAGGTAAAATAGCCGATGCAGACTAGTCAAGTGAATGTTAAATTTTCAAAATACATTTATGCAAAGTTTAATAGACTAATTGAATGAATTGATGGTTGATTTGTATCACAGCATGTCTTATTAACCTAAAAAACACTAATATCAAAAACTCGCATAGTACTTCGGCCGATATTCTTTTTTCCAATTGAACTTTTGCTCTCGAAATTTTGTGTGCATACTTTTTTTTGTTTCAAAATATCGTTTCGTTTCGATTTTTTTTATTCAAAAGCTTTCCATGCATTTTCATGCTATTGGAGTGTTTTTTCGGTATAATCATATTTCAAGCCTCGTTGTCGAGATTACATTGTAGTACCGCTACTTCCACACGATGTAACCACGAATTCAGAGTATATAAAAAAAACAAATGCAGCCCTAGAATCCTGGCGCTCCATTCACTCCTTACCCAACTTCATAACGTTTTTCGTGCACGGTAACCACGCACGTCAGAGTTTTTGTTTGTATTTTTTTTCCAAATATTTCACAAAGATCATGGGAAAATCTAAATCAGATAAAAGAAAAAGGGAATCAAAAGAAGATCAAAAGTTATACAAAAAATTTAAAAAGTTCATGTAACGAGTTTCAACGATTTCATCGGATTCGGAGAGCTCAAAAGGCGAGCAATCCAGTGAGGGATATCCCCATGACGACCAAATTCAAAATAAATCTTGTGAAGATATTAATAATGATCGAGGTAAAGTTTAAATGACTCGGCGGCTTGGCCGTACGAAGACTAGCTCTTAGAGCATTGTCTTGAGTCAAAGTCAAGAGGGTTTTGTTTTTTCTGTTTAATTTGTCGTTTGGCTCGGCGGTTTAATCCGTACGGAGATAGACTTGTAATAGTTATCTCGAGTCTTTATGCGATATATGGTGTTTACGCACTTTAAGATACCGTTGCGTAGTTTTGTTGGCTCGGCAGCTATTGCTGTACGAAGATAGTACTGATATGTCTATCTTGAGTTGTATGTCTCTATTTGGGTATAATATAGTTGCAGATGATTCGGGGAAGTCACATAAGACAAAGGATATTTTGGACAGTGAGGTTAATGGATCTTCAGCGGAAATTTCGGTGCAGTTGATGTCAACTGAAAGTAATAATGAAACAACACATCTGCATGTACAAGATTTTGATGAAGAGACGTTGCGTATTCTTCGAGTTGAGCTTAGTGCAGAGGCAACCGAATTACATTTGCATCCTAGTCTTCCGGCTAACTGGGAAAAGTGGATTTTCATGGGTTTAGACAAAGGCGAGCAAGCTGAGATTCTTGCAAAATATAATCTTGTTGGCAATTGTCCATTGCAAGCTCCGAAATTGATCCCGGAGGTAGCGGCATCGCTATTTGAAACTGCTGTAAAAGGAGATAAGTATCTCGCAAATGCCCAAAATATTCGTGGGTCCGCCATGGCGGCTTTAGGCACTGCAATTACACTGTTATTAAATCAAAATGATGAGGGCATTGATCGATACCAACTGTATTTGGCTGATGCTGGTAGACTTTTCGCGAGTGCGCACCGACTCGATATAATATCCAGAAAAGCGTTCATAGTTCCGTCACTCGATAAAAAAGTAAAGGGAATTTTGGACGGAATAAAAACTGATATGTTTTTGTTTGGAGAAAACTTGGCGAAAAAAATTAAATCCGCAAAATCAATCGAAAAAGTGGGTTCAGAACTTAAGCCACAGCAGTCTGTTCAAAAATCGAATCTTCATTCTGGAAATGCGGGAAACTGGAAATGCTCGTCTGCGCAATCCAAACGAGGAAGATTTCAGAAGAGCAGCAATCAAAGGAATTTCCAAAATTACGTCAAGTTTCAGCGCAAGTTGACACCAGCGAGACAATACATGGATAGTCGTCGGGGTCAGAGTCGTCTTCGTGCGCAGAATCGCGAGTTCAGGCGTTAGAGGTAATGAACCCTGCAGGTCGCCTCAGTAAATACAGTGGCGTGCAAAAGTTTCGGGCCACCCTATTTTTTCCAATTAATTGATAAAATATTTCTCCACTGGTTCATTGTTCAAAATATTCAAGAGAGATAGAATGAAGGTAACAACGCCGTATATTATATTTAATTATGGCATATTTTTCGTGTACTACGTGGAATGACTTTGGTCGGTATGCAAAAGTATCGGACCACTATATCGCCGCGGCTTCGTACGCACGGTTTATTTACATTTTTTTCCTCATTAGTTTCAAAACACGTCCTACAATTGGAAAATCAGTCTCCTTTCTGCCACAATGCCGAAACACACGAATATTCAGCTTCGCGAAATCGTGATAAAACTTTCGTCAGAAGGAAAAAGTTCTCGTGATGTTGCGGAAACTTTATCCATTGGCAAAAGTACCGTTAATCGTATTATTCTAAATATAAATTAACAAACTCATTGTGTGACAAAAATCGGAGCGGTAGACCGCGAAAAACTTTGAATCGCGTCGACAAAATTATAAAAAGGAAGTGCATTGTAGATCCACGAAAAAGTGCTGCAGATGTTTCCCGGGAATTGCGAAGTGAAAATCTAACTGATGTTAGTCGGAGTACGGTATCTCGACGTCTCAAAGCTGCGGGGCTGATTAGACGTGTTGGTGTAAAAAAACCATTGATTAGCAAAAAGAATAAGAAGGCTAGATTAGACTTTGCGAAAAAATATCAGCGCTGGACGGTATCAGATTGGCGGAAAGTACTTTTTTCCGATGAATCGAAATTTCAATTATTCGGAAGTGATGGTCGGAAGTACGTAAGACGTCCAGCAGGTACCAGATATAATGTAAAGTATCAAATTCCTACCGTAAAACATAGTGGCGGAAACATTAAAGTTTGGGGAGCATTTTCTGATGATGGCGTTGGTCCGCTGGTGGAAATTCATGGCAATATGGACGCTGCAATGTACAAGGACATACTACAAGATCACATACTCCCATTTGCACCGAAAAATTTGCCACGTGATTGGGTTTTTCAACACAATAATGATCCGAAACACGATTCGCGTCTTGTTAAAAATTTTCTTCAAAGCCGCAAAGTCCGCCTTCTTGACTGGCCATCGCAGTCATCGGATTTAAATCCTATTGAACACCTGTGGCAAGACCTCAAGCATCATGTTGGAACGAGAAATTACTCCAACATAACGGAATTGTGGAACCATTTGCGAAGTGAATGGGAAAAATTTGCCACAAGAACGAATCAAACAACTAATTGGGTCTATGCCTCATCGGTGCGCTGCAGTCATTGCTGCTAAGGGCATGGCAACAAAGTATTGAGTCGAGTGGAGAAGACCAAGACATGCTTCCTTATTTTTCAAGTTTTTTGTTATTTTTTTCATACCCACAAGTACGCGGCCCAATACTTTTGCACAGCCAGTCATAAAAAATTGTTGAACAATTAATGATTTAAGATCAATATCAATGTATACAACCTATTGTTTCTAAATATAAGTGATTACGTGTTATCATTACTCGTTTGTTTTTCTCCCACCACCATATTTCTGTTCAATGTGCATAAAAAATAGGGTAGCCCAAAACTTTTGCACGCCACTGTATTTCACTATTAATGTCTTTAGTTACTAAGGCTTTTGCAGTTTCAATTAATTTAATGATTTTTTGTAATGTTTAGATTTAATTTTTGCTCATATTGATTGGTAAATTTTTGTGAGGCTCTCTTATAACTTTTCGTGAGTTCATGGACTTGTGGTAGAAATGAGCCGAAAAATTGAACATTGGTTCAACACGACAGCAAAATTAGATGATCCTCGAAGCTTGGAGTAAATAGGGAAAAATGAGTACATTAACGTTAATTACATTGAAATAGAATATATGCATTTATCCGATCCATTAAGGTAATGTCTACAGTATGTCTATCGGAAAATCTCCATAGTAGATATTCAAGGATGTACATAGGATCGAGTGATGATAACATCGATCGTATACAAGTGAGACGAGAATAACTAATACGTATTGCCACTTCGACTAAATTGTGTACATCGGACGTATAGTTTATTATAGTGATAGTGTCACCGAGAACGTCCATGCAAGAGCCACTCAACGTCAAGATGTTCACGAGACAAACAGTTACGTACATGTACCTGTGGCAATATAATTAGGAGTCGATTCCCCAGCGACGTATCTCGCGTTACTAGCACTTGTATGACCATTTGGTACAGCAACCGGAAGTCGGCTGTTCTCACGATTCCCATATCGGTGCACTAATGTACATTTGTGATGCACTTCGACAGTTGCATCATTATGAAGAATGATGGGTCAATAATAAGACTCCCGCGAAGTTGTGATAACAAAAATACTGACATATTTTACGTCATTATCGAGCCTGTCAAAATATAAATTAACTAACGATAAAAATCCGTTATTATACACATTATTATCTATTATCAATAAATTTTGTATTTTTTTTGCCTTTTTGTCAGCGTATATTAATCTGTCAGAGGAAATTGATAAAAGTTCATTTTGTTCTTTCTTTTCTTTTTAAATTAAAATCATCCACAATAACGGCGAGTAATTACGTAATTTCGATTTTCAGAATTTTTTACCAATAATTAAAATCGGTCTCGAATTGCTTTTATTAGGTTTTATTTTGCATGTATTCACGTGAAATTGAAAAAAAATATGTTTTTCCAATAATTTGAAACTTTGACGATAAATTTTATGGAATGAGCACTTGTAGAGAAAGTATGTTTCTGAAAATGAGCGATACTTCAATCAGTAAGTGTATTATTAAATTCAATTAAAATTCCCGGAGTTTAAAAATTATGGGGGTATTGCAAGAAAATAACGATTACACATTTATTAACACAAAATACGATTTATACCTT